>JACEIK010002994.1:0-80367 GCA_018107945.1 Datura stramonium
CTGTAACCCACGTCCTTGCTCAACTAAGTCAGAATAATTAAAAATGAACCTAAGTGTGCTATTTATACTAGTGGGAATTTTTCTCGGAATAACAAGCAACATGTCACGGAGTGCATCGCGGAGCACTCCCTCCGTGACACGGAGCAAACACGGACCCTCTCTGGAATCTTGTCCTTCAGCTTTTTCTCCTCAGCGTGCCACGACATGCAACGCGGGGCTTGGCCAACGTGCCACAACTTCGACGCGAACCCTTACTAGCATATGATGTCCCAGGTAAACATGCCCAACTTGCCACGGAGGCAACGCGGACCTCCACTGGAACATGGCCAAATTAAATCATCCGGGGCAGAATGCCTCCGTGATGGCAGCGTGACACGGCTCCATCGTGGAGCCCCTTAATTTGCTGCTTTTCCTTTGCCTTTTCCACTGCTCGTTTTCGAGTCCCTTCCCGATTTCTCCCAACATGCATCTTAGCTTCCTAAAATTACATTTTTCCTGCAAAACAACACTAATCATGTTGGTTAGTATAAATTCNAAATTCACATTTTAACTACAAATCACATGAGAATGTACAAATAACGATAGATAAACAAGACGAAATGAAGCATTGAGTATCACTTGGGCATATAATTCTGCCCAAGATCATAGTTCTTGAGTGCAGAAAATGATTCCAAAGAAGCTGAAAGATCTTGAGCGCTTCACTATTCCAGTGGTCATTAGAAGAATAGAAGTTGGTTCAACACTGTGTGATTTCAGTGCGAGCATTAATTTGATGCCTGCATCCTTTTTCAAAACTTTGGGATTATGGGTGGCAACTCATCTTTCTAACATATTTTTTGTAGATATGGACAGGGATTTTTAGGTGAAAGAGCGGGTAAAAAAAGCTAGAAAAACTCTATGTCTAGGGCGAAATACCTGGCGTGGGGCACCAGAAATCAAACTTCAAAAGGAAAAAATTCAGGTTGGAGCACTGGGTGGCACCAAAACCAGTTCATATAGAAATTTCTTTTCTATGTGTCTAGTGTAGTAGCTGCCGCGCTATGCCTTGTTCAACTAGGAGAAAATTATCTTTTGGTCCATGGATCAAACTTGACCTTAAGACCCTAAAATTAATGACAAAAACCATAACTCACACCTTTATTTTAAATCCATATTCTTCTTTTCTCTCTAAAAAGTCAAAAGTAAAAAGAGAAAAAAATTTCTCTCCCTTCTCTCTAAGCCATAATTCTCCCTCCCCTTGTCCCCCATTGTTGTCTTCTCCAAAAAGCATGGTTAAGCACACTCCCTCAAATCAAGCTAGTAATTTTCCTCTACATTTTGTTATATAATATAAATAAGTATGTTCCCCTTGCCTTCTTCCCCAAGTTAAAAAATCCAAAATCACTATTGTTGCGTAAAAAACTTGAACTTCATAGTTTAATCACATTTGTTCTTCCATAATAATTCTATATCCTTTTTCAGCTGTTTGGTTTTGCTTGAATGTTTTTATTCTATGTTATGGGTGTGAAGAGGGTAATGAATGGGTTATTCAATGATTTCATGAAAATAGTGAAGTTTGAGCACTTTTCTAGAGAGAGAAATTGCTTCGTTTGTGTGATTCTTGAATAGTGAAAAGCTTGGTTGTTGAAAAATTCATGATAATTCATTTCAAAAAGTAGTAAAAGTTATTATAATTTTTTTTTAAATTTAGTGTGACAACTTCCACATTTGGGATATGTGAATTGAGAATTAAGAATGGGGAAAGTGAAGGGAATGGCTAAATTGAAGCACTCTTGAAAAGACAAATTAAGAGAGGTGTGAGGAAAATCATGGCGATGACTTGAAATTGAAAAGTTGGTGACTAACTTGGGTTGATTAGATTTGGAATGATAATGGGGGACGTGTGAGTACCCCAAATTCTCAGAAGTTGCTAGCGAACTAAGTGTGGTGTTGTTTTTCACCTCTTACACCTAATTAGCTATCCTTGTTGTTCACGAATTAATTTTGTAAAGGTCTTGTTGTTGTTTGGCAGGTACTATGGCATCCCGTGCAGATAAAGGAAAAAAAGTGGTTGTCACTGACAAAGGTCTTAAGTAGCTCAGGAAGGGAACTAAAGGGCCAAAGTCATCAGCCACCAAAGCACCCCCTATTAGGAATTTATAGCAAAAGTCGTGGATGAGCATGGGTTTAAGTTATTTAATGCCCAAAAAGAATCAAAGTATGCTCCAGAAAACTGGATTGCTGAGGCATGCCTTGCACTTGAGTTCTCTACCATCCGCGAGACTGTCCGGGAGTTGGGGTTGGGATATGTGTTTTTTGGGACTGAGGAGTGCAACCTCACTTTGGTGGGAGAATTCAATGCAAATAGGGATACTTCCTTCGAAGAGAGCACTAATATGAAGATACGGGGTCAAGTAGTCTGCCTCACTACTAGGTCATTCAATGCCTTCCTTTGCATGCTTGTGGGGACCCGTTGATGTACTTCATATTGCTAGAAAAGCCTCCATACCGTGATATTAATCATACACTATGTGGTGAGCATTCATCTGCCCATTGGGCAAGTTACCATAATGGCACCCATTTGACACTCTTGTCCTCCTACTTTTCTAAGGAGGCTAGAGTTTCGGTCAAGCTTGTATGTGTCGTGCTCTTGCCTGGGACACACACCATAGAGATTACTAGAGAAAGAGTTGTTTTGGTGTATATGCTAATGAAGGGGTTTCCAATCAACTTCGGCGTAGTGATCAGAGATAACATGAGGAGGTCCAAAGACAACTGCCCTTGGAAGTAATGCTATGACAGTTTATTGGCTCAGTTTTTTAGAGAGGCTGACATGTAAGAAGAAGAGGCTGATCCTCATCTACCCTAATAGGACACTTGGCTGGCAAAATGATTGATGTCACAAAGGTTAAGGAGCCATCCATCTCTTCAGCTTCACTTCTTACTCCCACTAACCGTTATTCTCGAGATGACAGAGGGAGAGGTTTGGGATGCTAGAGTTGTAGTTGATGATTGGAGGTAGAAAAACCACTGATTAGGAGATGTCAGCACTAGAGGAGCGATACCCACTCACTGAAAGTGTGATGCTCATGTGCAAGATGGGGTCGACTTTTGAGGATCCTCTAGACGACGATGAGACCACAATATTAATTGATGGTGTTGATGATGTGGATGATGATGATGAGGAGGATTCCACTATAGGAGCTATGCAGGTTGATGACGAAGATGATGATGATGATGATAAGGAGTATAATCCAGATGATGATGACTGTGGTTGGAGGACCAGGAAGTTCTTTTTTTCTCCCTACTTGATATGTTTGTTTGTGCACTGGGGACAATGCACTGTTTAAGTGTGGTGGAGAAATTAGATTTCTTGTTTACACTTTCTTTGCTAAATTTGTAGTGAGGCTCTAGCCATAGTGTACATTCTCTGTGTTAGTGGCTAGCATGTGATTGATTAATCTCCGGTATGTAATAGTTAGTATTGTGGATAGTTGTGAACACTGATGCTTTGTATGTGATGTTATGTGATTGTTCGTCTCTACTTAGTTTATCTTTGTTAATTGAGAGTCAAATTTTTTTGTTTTAGTTTCGTCGTAGAGGTAGTGACCCTTCCTGATCATAGATGGAATACTACCATCTTAAAAAAAATTAGTCACAATTTTTTTCATTTTTTAGGATGGAGTCAAAAAAAACCACACTTGTGTGCTCTTGATATTCCACTTAGAAGCTAAGGTAGAAGTAACGAAGTGGTCATCTTGAATGAATAAGAGGTGAAAATCCATGAGAGACACATAGGTTCTTTAACTTGACTCAAAAAAATCTTTTAGGGCTTAATAATGAAAGAATTCATTCAATTTCATTGTGTGGATATGTAGAAATAGGAAACCGACTAAGATCATGATGCCGTGAGGGGTGGGCTTGATTTGTTGTATGTTGTACACAATGTAACATCTAAAACAAACATAAGTGTGTGTAGGATAGAAAGTTTCTAAAGAGGTTATATGTGATTAAGGCGTTTCTTTGAAAACCTCACTTTTTCCATTGTTGTTGTTGTACCTTCCTTAACTCTATCCCTTGTTAACCACTCTGAGCTTAAAGCCTTAATTTTCTTCTTTGACAAAAAAGAAGCCTATTCCTCTTTGTTGAATGACCTTCAGAACTTTTGATCCAAGGATTGTCTGAAGCACTTTGAGATTTAAGAATGTAGGTCCACCGATGTAGAACGAGTGAAGGAAAAAGAAATAAATAAAAAAAAGGTGATGGCAAGAGGAGTGAATAGAAAGAGGGATGCCCGCACAAAGAAACTTGTCTACTTGCTGCTAGAACATAAATGAAAGATCTTTAATGGTTGATTATTCTTGTTGAACTTATAAGCATAAACTAGCAGTCAAGTAGTATAAAGAGGGGCATGAGAAAAAAAAGAGGATTAATGGAGGAACGGGTGAGCAGTTAAGAAAAGAGGCGGACAAGAAAGATGAAAAAATGTCTTTAAGTACGTAGGATTGATAGATACTACTAAACAAAATCATTCCTACCCGTCCCTTAGCCGACATTACAACCAAGAAATGTCCTTATGATCTTACTTTCTTTGAACTAATTAAGTAGTCTAATTATACATCAGAGACCACCCTATGTTATGTTGCATGTGTATGATACCTCATTTGTTAGAGTGAGTGTGTCTTGCTTATTATTTTCCAAGTATTGAATGGATAATATGAGGGAAGTAACTTCACTAAATAAGTGAGGGAATAAGATGGTCAGAGTCGGTGTACTATATGTTGCATTTTTCATACTAAATCATATTCTCCCAACTTTGAAAAGATGAGTTAGTTATAGATGTTATGTAGTTTCGAATATGAACTTTTGTGTATTGTTTTTATGGATTGTTATGAATTGATGAACCACTTAGTTATATGCTCTGTGCTAGTTGCTCGACTGAAAACTGATAGTGGTGAGAAAATATGTTTATGCATATAAGTAAGAATTCGAACTATTGTTTAAGGGTGGGTGGTGATGTTGGGGAATACTCTTACCCCCATTTGTCATACTTTTACCCATATTTTACCTTATTTTGAGATCATTATCCTTATTAAATGCATGAATTCATGTTTATATATGTTTTAGGATCTAACAAGTTGTTTTAGTTGTTTTGAGCAGGAAACCAATGAAAAGGAACTCAAAAATGGCCCAAGGTGTGAAGAAAGAAGAGTTCAAGAAAATTGTCCTAGTGAGATAGCTGGTGCACCGCGCTAGACCCCCAACTTTAGAGAAAATTGTGCTTAGTTCTATGTGTTGGGTGGTGTGATGCACCAGGTCTTCAGATTCAGAGGAATTTTTTCGCAATACCTTGGCGAAATGAGTGGTGCGACACGCTATCATGGTTCTGGTCTTCTGGACTTGGGAAAATTTTCCAACACTTTGGTGCAGTGAGTTGTGCGGCATGCTAGGTCCAAAACTTAAGAAAATTTGACTAACACCTTGGTGCTTTGGCTGGTGTGGCGTGCCAGAGGCCAAACTTTAGAAGAAATTTGAGCCAAATTCTAGTGAAATGGGTGGTGCGGCGCGCCAAAAGCTGTCCGGGACGGAATTTAAAGTATAAAACTTGTAGTTCTTTAGGACAAAGACGTCATTTGATACCTTGCTTATAAATACAACATCTAGGGAATTTTTTTAGGGGTCTTTCGTTAGAAAGATGAATTTTGTACGTAGTCTTTAGAGGAAGAGACAACAACTCATTTTCTTCTAGGTTATCTTCTTACTTTATGCTTCTGATAATTTGATTGATGATTACTTTCATTTTCCGCTTGACCATGACTTGCTAAACTCCTGTTCTAGGGTTTTGGCCATAGCTGATGGTTTAAGTTTGAGTACTCATTTATCCTAGACTTTGATTCTTCATTCAATATAGTTTATACTTACTTATTTTCGTTGCTTATTCGTTAGACTAGTAACCTTGTGAATATAATCTGTTTTCTCTGGGTTGAGCTCGGGAGAGGGAACAAAGAGGGTTAAAATTAAGTATAGAATAGGTTTCAATGATCTTTGCCAATGAGTTCAAGGTGGGATTTTATTGTCGAGGATATGAATATACCTTTAACCCTGTTCAGTTGAATACAACTAGCTAAAACCACAGTCTCATGTTTCCCTTGCAACCATAGGGATATAGGTGTTAGGGATCATGAGATAGTTCTTTGATGATCGAGAGAATGGCAAGAAATGGAATCGTAAGTTGCAACTAGAAATCTTGAGAAAAGTTTAGTCTAGTGTAATAAGTCCTAAAAACTCAACCTGAAAGCAAAAGTTCCAAGATCCTTGATTCTCTCATCATTTGAATTACAAACACCGGTGAAAAGAATTTTTGTTCATCAATTTAATTTAAATTTCAAGTAAGTAGAAATATTTCCAAAACCATTTCGCATTTTGCCTATTTTTATCTGAATTGTGAAATATAAATATTAACCTTAAGCAATTAATTTGACAACTCTAAGAAGGATTGATATTAGGACTTCACCATCCTATATTACTTGACGACCATGTGAGCTTGCATGCGTTTGGGAGACATCATGTACAAGCCATCCATAGCACAACATCAGAGGAAAATCCATAAGTTCAGAGCGCCATCATACGACTATCTGTACGAGCTGTTCCATCTAGGTATGAGCCATACCAAGGGTCCGTGGTTAAGAATCAAAAGATGTACACTTGCAGAGTTCATTATAGGAGCAGAGGACATGAGTCATAAAACAACATATTATCCATATTGATAGACTCATGGTATTATTTAGAGGATTGGACACTTGGCATACTCAAGGAACAAAAGGATTGCACGGGTCGTACCAGCATCGTATGAGTCGTATGAAGGATCCATAGGAGAATGATCAGAGCTTCCAGATTTAAGAAGTTCAAGCCACGCAGACTCCTATGACTCATAGTAATATTGAACGATTCGTACTAGACACCCATACCTAAGAATAGAAAAAGTTGCAAACTCATACTATAAAAGCATAGCACGACTCATAGTAGCATGCTACGACTCGTAGGTTGTCTCAGCAGCAGAATTCCTATTAATTTAGGAAAGGATTTCATTAATTATATAAATACTTTTAAGTTATTTCCCTTAACATAAAAAATACTCTTGGATTGTAATCGTGGTTTTTGGGTTTTCTAACACTACTTGGAGAACATAATACACGAAAACCTTGAGATGATTCATCAATTTTCTTGATTTTCTAAAGTTTGATTGTGTAATTGATCATTGGGATTTTCTTCCATCAATATTATAAGTGCTTAATTATGTTTTCTTCTATGAATTTTGATTTTTTTCTTGCAATCATGAATAGCTAAACCCTCCACAACAAGGGTTGTGGGAACCATGGTGGAGTAATATACTAGGGTTAACACATAGTGATTCTAAACCAATACGAATGCAGGTATTATTCTTTTCTTCATGATTCATGTTTCTTAATGGTGCGAAATGTTAGGACTAACATGGATTCTCTTTTCGCTTGAACCTAGAGAAGTAGAGATTAGGAAAAGAGAGGAACAACAATTCCTTGAAATTAAGCTTCATTGAATAACATAAGTTGTGGTCGCAGGAAAGTTAATTTGGAACTATTAATAAAAGTTAAAGTGAAATCGCTCATGAGACCTAACTTGGTGATTGAGTAGAGTCATCTAATAGGGATGAATTAGTTGTTTGGATGAATATAGTTTATTAGTTCTACAGGCTAAGTATTGGGATAGATCACAAGTATAATAATCTGACCTAGTTAAAAAGCCAAGGGGAACACTTCCCTAGTTAATTGCATAACTTTATCGGAACACCAATTTACCATACTATCACTTGATTATTTCTTTTAAAACCCCCGTATAGGAAATAATTGAATTAAAAGCCTAAATACTAGAATTTGTCTATATCTTGACCATATTTCCTATGGAATCAACCCCAACCTTAGTTGGAGTCTTTATTGATAACATTTGCATTATACTTCTTCAAAGGTGTAATTTGAGCATTATCACAAGTGGCACCGTTGCTGGGGAATATGACTTAGGATTAGATTAATTGATTTTATTTAATTTTTAGTCTTTATCTCCTCGTGTATATTTTCTTTTGTTTTTTGGTTTTATTTAGGCTTCTATGTGGCAAGGGTTCACCACTCCGAGTATTATAAGTCTCCTAACATGAGACCAACCTCTGTGACAAGTGGAGGATAGGAGGTCGCTAGTGCCCTTGGAGGTGAGGTTGGGTGTAAAGACACTAGTAGTTTTACATAAGAATTTTGAGGAGGATGATATCTAGGGATACATAGAAATGCTAAATGCACTGAATGAAATGCGGTCGTAATACTTTAGGAACAAAAAGTTGAACCTTGACATGAAGAATCGTGGAACCCTTCCAGAAAAACCTTTAGTCTAGGTACCACCAGTTTTGGAGCTTAAAGCTCTACCTCCACATCTAAAAGATTCATTCTTGGGGGAGAATAACATTTTGCCAGTACTTATTACTACAGACCTTGTAGAGTGGCAAGTTGAGGAACTAGTGTCAGTTCTTAGATGGTTCAACAAAGCAATTGGTTGGACTATTATTGACATCATCAGAATCCTTTTAGGCATATGCACCTATAAAATTCCGCTTGAGCCAAACTGTGTACCAAGAAATTGATGGAAAGTTGGGGAAGAAGACCTTGAATCTCCCAAAAATCTCTCTAAAATTCTTGAATGATAATGGGCATGCATAAAGGACTTGACTCATATTATCATACTCAGAAAAATATCTAAAATGACGTAGTTTAGGGGCTAAAAACATGGAATCATTAAAAATGCCCTTAAAATAATTTCCCTGAAAACCTGCACCAAATGAACCAACGACCGACCCAATGGGTCGTGACGACATACCATGACTCGTGGTATTGAGTCGTTGAGTCCACTGCTTCATCTCATGCCTCGGATCCTTCCCACGGCTCATCAGGATGAGTTGTGACTTTAAAGGACGAGTCGTTAGATCGACTGTAGTCAATGCCTTGACCAAATCTGGCTTTCCTTCCCATGATACTCACCACAACTCGTGGTGACTTCCAATGATTCGTGGTTTACATCCGTTGCCTGCACTAGAACCTTCAACCCATGAATGAAGACCGGAAACAACAGGTCGTCCCTCTTTACCACGAATCATGGGATGCCCCATTTCATCCTCCTCAACCTAAGTCCAAACATCCCAATGACTGATTACAATGACTCGTTGTTCCTGAAAAGAGGTCGTTGCACCGTCCGTTGTCTCCACTATTTCCCTGACTTCACAAAACACGACTCCATATGAAAACTCGTGGTAACGTACCCTGAGTCGTAGGTTCATCCGTCCTGTGATATATTTGTCGTTTTATGTTCTTTTCAAATTTGACTCCTAGGTCTACTCTTAGCCCCTTTCCGGGGTATTACAAGAATTCATTGAGATTCTGGCTAGGGGTTTTATCCAATTCTTTAATTGTCATCTTCTCTATATATTGAATTACTCATTGTTGATATATTCCTATTGAATTGTATCTCTTGATTGTTATTTATCATTCTTTTGATATTTATTGTTGAAATTTTCTTGAGTTCTTGAGTTATTGATTGTTGAGGGTTGGTTAATGTCTCTTAACCCATGAACCCTATAGCATAAAATCCATGATTTTGAATGCATTGTCATTTTGAGATAAATGCATTATTTTCATAAAGTGGAGTGCATTTTTAAGAGAGTTGCATAAAGAGTTTTTTAAGAAAGAAAGTATGATTTTTAACATGTTTTTCAAAAATTAAAAGTCTTATTTTTGAAACTCATGAGATGTTTTGAACGTAGAATCTCACAAGTTTTCAAAAAGAAGTTTGGCGTATAGAAACTCCCAAGATTTTGAAAGAATGTTTTGAGCGAAAGGCTTTTTATTACAATTTACAGATTTTGAGCAAAAGGCTCAATAGAGATTTTAAAAGATTTATTATAACTATAGCTCAAGTGCTTTATAAAAGATGTTTTCAGTTGCCTCAAATTGGTATAAGTATATGAGCATATTCTTTGGGAGGATTATTTAGCACCAAGTAGGTGAAGATTTCAGATAGCTCATAAGCCCCAGAACTATGTGGCCAGTACAGTTTAGGATCATGTCGTTATTCTGGGTGACTCCTCAGATAAGTCACTAGCAAGAACTTCAGTTATGGATCCATAGATAGTAATCGTTCTCGGGTCTGGCAAGGCGTTGAACGGCTCTACCAACTTCAGTGAGATAGTTGGGTATCATGTGCTCATTAATGATGGAATCATTTATAAGAAACTCCTACCCAAGTTAAAGTTATACATTCATGCATGTATTCTTCAGAGATTGTTTGAAGAAAAATTTTATTCTATAACTATTTTACATATTGAGCATATTGTGTTGTATGCATTATTTAGATCTTCAATTGCAGTCATGTTTATTGAGTCAGATTATTGACTCAGTTATACATTCAGATCAGCTATTATTTTCTGGACATGTTTCATTCAGCCATATTGCATACCTTACATTTTACGTACTGATGCCTTTTAGTGTTGCATCTTATTATTATGCAGATTCAAGTAGACAGGATTAGTAATGTTTCGCATATTTTTATGCCCATTTGTCATATATTTACCCATGTTTTGCCTTATTTTGAGTAAATTACCTTTATGAAATGCATGAATCCATGTTTATGTGTGTCTTATGAGCTAAAAACTTTTTTTTTTCATTTTTTTAGAAGGAAACACGGGAAAAGGGACTCAAAAATGATCCAAGGTGTGAAGGAAGAAGAGTTCGCAAGGTTGGCCTGGAAAGATAGCTAGTGTGGCACGCCAGACACCCAAATTTGGAGAACGTTGTGCTCAAGTTGGTGCAATGGGTAGTGCGGCACGCCAGGGCGTTAAATTTAGATGAATTTTTTCTCAACACCTTGGCGACATAAGTTGAGTGACACACCAGAAGCATTTTGGACTTAGGAAATTTTTCCAACACTTTGGTTCAGTCAGTGGAGTGGCGCGCCACACTAAAAACATAAGAAAATTTTACTAACACCTTGGCGAGATGGATGGTGTGGCGCGCCAGAGGGAAAAGTTCAGAAAAATTTCAAGTAAAAATTCTAGTGCAGTAGATGGTACGGTGCGCCAAGCCCATTTTGGGGCAGATTTTCATGTTTAAAAGCTGCACTTCTCAAGGGAAAAAGAGTCATTACATCTCATGCTTATAAATATAATATCTAGGGAATTTTGTTAGTTATCAATAATTCATCATATTGATCAGTTTATACACAATTCTCGGAGGAAGAGACAAGTTCATTTTCTTGGTTTCTTCTTTAACTTTTTTTTTATTGTAATGATGAATTCTCTAGTTTTCCACTTGAACATGAGTGGCTAAACTCTTGTTCTAGGGTTTTGGTCACTGTAGATAGTTGAAGTTTGAAATTTTATTTATGCTAGTTTTTAATTCTTCTTAAAGGTTATTTATAATTACTTATGTTAATTTCTTATTCATTTGATTGATCACCTCATGAGTATATCTGTTGGATTTTGGTATAACTAAGGAGAGGGAACCAAGAGGGTTAAAAGTAAGTGTAGAACAGGTTTAGAAGACTCTTGACCCATGGGTCAAGGGTGGATCTCATTGTCGAGGATAGGAATATACCCTTCAACTAATTCAGTTGAATACAAGTAGCCACAACCATCGTCTCATGCTTCTCCTGCGACCATAGGGATATAGGCATTAGGGTTCATGGGATCTTGAATTTTCAGGAGAATGATAGGAAATGGGATAGTAACTTGCAACTAGCAACCTTAGGAAGAATTAGTCTAGCGTATTCAAGTGTTAAAACTCAACATGAAGTGAAAGTGTCAATACCCTAGATTTTATCGTCATTTGAATTACAATATTTCTAAAAGCGTTCAGTTCATTGGTTAATTTATTTTCCATGTTTTTGTAGTATAATTTCCAAACCATTCCTCATTTTTATTTTTCTTTATTAGAATAATTAAATAAAGTGTTAACCTTGAGCAATTAATTTTACAAGTCGCTGTGGGATTGCTAATCAGAACTTCACTGTCCTATATTTCTTGAAGACCATGTGCGCTTGCATGCGCTTGGGAGACATCATGTTTTTGGCGCCATTGTCAGGGACTTAAAGATTTATTAATTATTGTAGTTTAGGATTTTTATTCTGTTATCTGCGTTTCACTTTTGTTTGTTGGTTGTTGATTATTGTAGGTGTTGTGTTTATTGTATACTAGCTACAAAAAGTCAGGGACCAACCTTGGCTCATTTGACCCTGAAATTGAGAGGACTTTTTGTAGATCAGCTATGGCAGAAAACCATGAGTAGGTGAAGGGAAACAACAAGGATAGGATTCCAGTTCTTAACTTTGCCCGGACAAACTGGGAGAACACTTACCGGCAATCACTGGAAACTTCGAGTTCAAGTAGGGAACCGTGTGGTTTGTTCAAAATACTTGTTAATATAAGGGAAATCCACACGAGGATCACCGCAGACATCTGATGATGTTCGTGGAGCTGAGTGAGAACTTTCACTATAAGAATGTGTCATATGAGTATTTTAAGCTTATATTGTTCCCTTTCTCATTGATTGGTGAAGCTAAGGAGTGTCTTCATAATGAGCCAGCAGGATCTATTACTACTTGGGATGCTCTTTCCAATAAATTCATCGACGAGTCTTCTCTTCAAGGATGACTCGGGTGTTGAGATAAAAGATCTCAGATTTTGTGTAGAAAGATTGTGAGACCTTTGCTCAGGCATGGAAATGATACAAGGTCTATTTTAAAGGTTGTCCTCACCATATGCAGCCAAAGGAGATCATTGGGCATAACTTCGTAAAAGGGCTGAAGCCAGAGTCAAAATTCTTGCTTGACGCTATAGTATAGGGACAAATCTTCTCCAAGAGATACGATGAGATAGAAGCTCCATTGAATCTTATGTTAGCTGGGAGTCAGGATTATCAAGAATCAGGCATAGGTTTCGCTTCAGCCAAACTGCAAGGAAAGCTTGAAGTTCATGGTGTATCATCCATCTAAGCGGACATCAACTAGTTGGTGAATGTGATCATGAAGTGATTGACCACACCTGTTGTAATCCAAGTGAACTAGATTCAGCAAGTTCAGACTCCAACACCATTATGTGAGGTGTGTGGAGAAGGCCATTCTTATTCAGATTGCGCTCTAAACACAAAGTCTATTTATTTTGTGGGTTAACAAGGTCGTGGTGGAGGTTTTATTGGAAATGACTACAACCGCAGATATAAGAATGCAGTTAATCCCTCATGGGGAGGGAACAATAATTTCCAAAGACCCCAGAACAACTTCCAAAGACCACAGGCCATGCAGCAGGGCAATTCTTTAGAGGATACGGTGATGCAATGAATGGTTTAGTAGACATAGTGATTAATGATATGTAAAAATCCATCAATAAGTTGGAAAGGAAGATGGGGAAAATGGCCCTTCAACAGACTAATAAACCCCAAGGGGCACTTCTAAGTAACACCAAGAAGAACCCTAAGGAGAATGTGAGTGCAATCTGTTTGCCCATTGGGAAAGAGCTAGGTGAGGTGATCCCCGACTTGATAAGGCATAGGAAGACCAAGTTGGGAGGTCCAAGTATGAGGTTGGTAAGTCAAGTACTTCAAAGCCAAATGTAGTGGAATCCATACCACCTCCTCCATTCCCACAAAGATTCCAGAAGAAGAAGGAGGACACAACTTCTATGAAATTTCTTAATGTTCAGAAATAGGTGCATATGAATCTAACACTGGTGGAGCTTTTGCAGGAGGTTCCAAAATAGCCAGGTATCTGAAGGATATCATGGCAAACAAAAGAAGGCTCACAGAGTTTTAGACTATGGCTCTTACAGAAGAGTGCAATTCCCAAGTGTAGAATAAGATTCCAAAGACTCTGAAAGATCCTAGGAGCTTCACCATTCCAGTGGGCATCGGGAGCAGAGAAGTTGGTTCAACACTATGTGACTTAGGTGCAAACATTAATTTGATGCCTGTATCCTTATTAAGAACTTTGGGATTAGGTGAACCACGTCCCACTATAGTAACATTATAGTTAGCTGATAGGTCTCTTGGTTATCCTGATGGTGTGATTGAAGATATATTAATTAAAGTGGGATCGTTCATCTTGCCAGTGGACTTTATAATCTTGGACTATGAAGCTGACGAAACATGTCCCATTATTTTGGAAAGAGGTGTCTTAGCCACCGCGGAAAAAATGATCAAGGTGAAGTCGGGCAAGATGTCAATGACTGTGGATGGCAAAGAGGTAGTCTTTGATGTGTTTAGGGCAGCAAGGTTGCCACCCCATTATAAGGATTTTACAATAAGACTTATAGTGGAGCCTAGAAGGTATAAGTAGGAGGTTGAACAATAGGTGTTGCATGGAAGCTCAACAAGTCAGGATACTAACCATGTCACTAGAGTGAAGGAGTTATGTCACGATCCAAACATACACCCGGATCGTAGACGCGGGACAAGGAGCCTCGAGAGACCCAAAAACCCATGGCATAATCATACATCTAATTAAATCACATGAGCGGACGACTTAGCATAGAGAACGTAATCATAACATAACATGAGGGAAAACAATACAATACTTATACAATATGTCGGAATTCAACTTTTTAGTCTGATAAGCCTCTAAACATGAAAGGCGGATTGATGGGAAAACTCCCCAACTAATCCAACATACAGAAACTGAAGGAATAATATAGAGTGTGAACATGTAGCCCTCAGAACATGAGGACTCACCAAGTACGTAGAGAGCAAGTATGAATCTATCTACAGGTGAGGATACGCCTGAGAACTGGGACTTGTATCATGAGAAGATACAACATAGAAAGTATGCGGTCAGTACGTGGAATGTACTGAGTATGCAAGGTAAGTAAAGAGGACCTTTAAAACATTTATAAAACTCATAAATGTCATAAGAGTAGGACAGCATGCTCGTATCATAAATTATTACAACATATTATACAGCTCAAGGTTTTCACATCATTCGTAATATAACATAGTCATAATCATAATAGAAAAACTTCGCTTAACATAAATTGAACCGACATACATAATCATAACATGTGTAAATCGTGAGGAACAGTGGGAGATTCTCTTAACTGACATACTCCATATGAACACGCATGAAGCCTGACTTGTAACCCTAGTGGAGAGGGTGTCCGTACCTTTCCAAGGGTAGGAACCATGAACAACATGATAACACATGAAAAGAGCCATTTGGGATAGGGAAAAACATGAAAGGGTCCCAACATACCTACAGTGGCACGTAGTTCATGAGATCCGGGACTTAACCTGAGCCCCAAACCTACTCAGTGTTCGATACTACTCCCAAAACGTATATAGTGCTCATAATAATAGATACATGAGTTCATGGGCTAGTTAAATCATGATAACCATAAACATGCTTGAACATACCTTAACTAGCCATAACTTGAGGCCCGTGAGGCGGTCAAAAACATAATTCATGCTTAATAAAATACGTACATACTTGTAGATCATGCATATATTTAAATTTCCATAAGATCATAATAAATAACATAATATATTCATGATTTAATTCATAATACATGCTGGGCTTATCAAAAACATCAAGGGATCATAAATCGATTTATCATGGGACATGCATAACCAAGCTTAATTGATTAGAAATTTGAAATCAGCTATATTAGTATCAATTTAAAACTCAAAAGATCATCAAAATCAACAGATAATGATAGGGTTTCGACATCACAAGACCCATAACTAAATCATTAAAATTTATACAAACCGAATATAAAACACCATGAGTTTTTAAATAAATTTTGAGTAATTTAATAGAGAAGGAGCATGGGTATGGAAGAATCCACCGAGTGAAGACCTTACATACCTGGAATTATCAACTACTAACCCTTCTTACAAGTCCAAGAATGAAATTGAAAGAATTGAGGTGAAAGCTCAAAATCCCTTTGAATTACCTCTCAAAGTTCTTGCATTTATGAATGAGAGTTTATAATAGGTAACTCTCTTAAAAACATAGCTTTCCCAAGCCAAAACAATGAAGTTTAGGGCCTTATATCGTGAAAAAGTCAAAACTACCCTTAATAAAGCTTCCCTGAAAATTGTCCGGATGGAACCCACGAGTGGTACCAACGGATGGTGGGAACCACCAACGACCTGTCATGTCCCTGACTGCTGAGTGACCTAGTCTCGAATCCAAACAATGGGTCGACATGACGGTCCGTGCCTTCAACCCACGACTCGTTACATCATCTGTTGTTTGCTCATCATAAAATCTGAACCCCCTTACCACGAGCCTCACCACGACTCGTTGTTCCTTCCAATGAATCTTGGTCGCAACCCATCACATACACTGGAAATTATTAACCTCTAACAACGACCACAACCAATGAACTGTGGCTTCTCCTAACAGGTCATTGGTTCTCCCGTTGTTTACATTATTGCCCAGCCTGACCCTAACCACAACTACAAAAGGACGGCCTATTGTATCCCACAATGGGTCATCATACCTCTCGTTGTCTCCACTGCAACCATCCTTTCCCCAAACAACGACAACATACAAAGACTTGTGGTTTGATACCACGAGTCGTTCTATGGTCCATCCTGTGACTTTTTTTCCAATTTCTGTAGTTTTTAACTTTCAACCTTCCGGGTATATTCTTATGCACTTCCAGGGTATTACAAGTTATAACCCTTGGGAACTTTCATCCTTGAATGTAGGAAACAAGCATAAAGTAGAAACATACAATTTATCATGGCCATACACCGATCATTTTAATCGAAATTTTCACATAATGACAACCTCCGAACCAAACCACATAGCTGAACTGATCTCACGCTTCACATAAACATTCATACACATAAAAGAAACTTGCACACATGAACTGAACAAAAACACTAATTGGGTTCGTAGAGTAGAACTGATACCTCAAGTCGGAACTGAGTCGGTAGAGAACAAATGTGGGTATCTAGTGATCATATTCGTTTCGGCTTCCCATGTAGCTCCCTCAACATGATGCTTTCTCCATAAGTCCTTAACTGAAGTTACTTCTTTGTTCCTCAACTTCCCAACCCGACAATCCACGATTTCAACGGGGATTTCTTCATAATTGAGGCTGTATTTTACTCCAATGTTGTATACCGGGACTACCAAGGCTGGATCACCCAAACACTATTTCAAAAGTGACACATAGAAGACGGGATGAACTGAAGATAACTCCGATGGTAAGTACAACTCAGTCTGACTCGCCATGCCTTACCAGCACTTCTCACAACCGGTAGGACCGGTATAGGCGGGAATCGCTTTCCCCTTCTTTTCGAACCGCATGACTACCTTCGTGGGAGATACCTTTAGAAATACACAGTCATCCACATCAAACTTCAAATCTCTTCTCCTTACATCATCATTATGATTTCGACGACTTTGAGTGGTTTTTAATCGGTCTCGTATCAAGCTGGACCTTCATCATTGCCTCGTGAAATGGATCTGGCCCTATCATAGCTGCCTCACAAACCTCAAACCATCCGATGGGAGATCTACACCTCCGCCCATAGAGGGCCTCGAATAATGCAATATGGATATGTTACACCCGTAAAATTCGACACATAGATGACCTATTCGCGTGTTGGTTAGAGTATTTTTGAAAGCCATACATGCTAGAAAAGCTGAGAAAACTCTGGGACAAGAAACCTGCTGAACCATCGCGGAAGGAGCCGGGGGAAAGCCCCTCCGCGATGGCGTGTCACGGAGGAGCCTCCGCGTTAGCTCCGTGACACGTTATGGCCCTGTCCAGGAACAAGTATATAAAGCCTCCACATCATTTTATTTCATTAAATATCTTAAAATTTCGAGGAAGAGCTCGCGAGAAACGAAGTGCGAAGGTGTTGATAAATTATCGCTCGATTACGTCGTCGAGAAACGTGGTCAAATTCAAATTAACCTCGAATCCCAGGTATTTAGCGGCAGCGAGCATTCCCTGCAGATTTAGTTTCGCGGTCGGCCCAGACAAATCATGGGTAGCTGCCGGGAGCTAAGTTAGTGGGAATTGCTCCAAATTAGTATCTTAATAATATGCTCTAGCAGCAGAAGTGAATATTCTCCACTTAGGACTTTTGGAACGGAAAGGGACTGTTCATCTTTCGATAAGCCAATGTTTGGGCTATAAATATATCAAAATGATTTTTCTTTAAATGATATATTTAGTTCTAATTGACATATATAAATGTAGTTGGGAGAAATAGGCTAGTGCGTAAGAACTTTTACGTCAGAATGATGGATAGCAGGGTCAGGTAATAACCCAAATCAGTTCTTTGTTGGCAACAATGGCTTTGAGCTGTTCTGATAAAACTCAATATTAGAATTCCCGAGTTGAATGTTGAGTTTTGTTGATTAATTAACATTTTTAACGTTGTTTGTACTCGATCAGAAAGTTAATACTTGACAGTAGCATGAGTTAGCATTCGGACTACATTATAGCAAATATGCATTTAGTAAGCATGTTTTAGAATAATATGACACCTCAATTCGAATACCAGATGACAGTAAAATGGACAACACCTGGCATCTTGGCTGCAAATTACAGCCCATGTGATGGATGATATTTTGGCTACGGTATAGCCATACGGTCAGATAGTATCTTGGCTACGATTAGCCATGCGATCGAGATAAAGATCTCGAGATTCAGTACAGAAGGCAAGCGCAAGGAATGTTATAACACAGAAAGACTTCAGAATAAGAAATCAAATTCAGATAGTATTTTTCAGTTTAAACATGCTTGCTATATATGTACTTATTGATTGTTTGAGACTTGATTATGTCGTTGGGCACCCTTTTGAGAATCCTTGCCGCCCCTGGGTTGATAACTGTATGCAGCCCCCAGGCAGGTGGGTTTATGTCACTCAGGAGTGGCATGCCGTCCCCAGGTGGACAAGATGGGATGAAGCTTTCCCATGCTCGGGTGATGCATTACGGTACAAATTGCCCATTGTGTATGCGCCCGGAGGCAGTTGAATACAATTACAGATACGGTATAGAGTCACGCCCGGACTCGGACACGGTGTGTATATCGGAGGCCTTAGCCCGAGCCGGAGACCCAGGGGCCAGTAGAGGTGCTCGTAGTTAGTAGATGAGTGGAGTGACTTATTTTGGTAGGTTTTTGGCCGGGTAGGGGTATATAGATTGTTTTCTTGGTTGGCACCATCCAAACATGGGCGGTTGGTATTGGTTCTTGCTTGCTATATATATGTATTTATGTGTTATATAATAGTTAATAGATAGCAGATCGCCACGACAAGGTACGGCTCACCTTCTCGGTACGAAGAAGTCGATCCGGCTTATGCTCAGTTCTTATAGATTGATTATTTCTTGCTATTCGAGTTGCTAGTTATGTTGTGTCGGTTGTATTCATTTGCTTTGCATACTCGGTACCGGTGGTACGCCCGTTGAGGCCTTGCATTACTTGCTCGCAGGTACACATAGACGAAGAGGCGTCCCTCGATTCCGGCCAACATAGAGTCATCGGCTCCTGTCATCAGGAGCTTGATATTTAAGTGTAGTTCATTTTCTTTTGTTATGTTGGGTAGGTCGGGGCCACTGTCCGATCATTTTATCGATACTCATAGAGGCTTGTAGATTGTATATATATATCCCTGTGGTTAGTTGTGTCGGTCGTATGAGGCTGTGCGTTTGTTTAGTTGTTTAGTATTTCGATTTGTTAGTCGTGTAGGGCCTTAGTCTAATGGTAGTGGTGACCTCGCCCGGTCACGTAGAATTTATACAGTATTCTTTTGTTGAGTTACAAATGACTAAAACTGACATGGTAGCCTTGTCGGCCCGCATAAGTTCCATCATAGTATGTTTAGTTGGCGAAGTTTTATACGGTGGCTATAGGCCTAGTCGGTAGTAAGTGTTCTGACCGTTGTTATATAGCCGTTGTTTGCGAAATACGAGATAGAGCTAACCCGGGCACCGGATGTGCTTAGGCTTACCAGTCAGCAATCTAGGTCCTAGTAGGGCACGAGGTGCCAATCATACCCCCAAGGGTGGGGCGTGACAAACTTGGTATCGGAGCGGGTAGTGTCAGGGGAGTGCAATGCAGGTGTTAAGTAGAGTCTTGTCTATGGATGTGTTGTGCAACACATACTATAGAGCCGAGGCTATGCGAGCATGATAGGATGATTTACTCTTCCTTCTCATTAGATCGTGCTATGAAGCGTCTGATTATAGGAGTTGAGTCCAGAAGCTTATCATATTCTTTGTCTACGAGATAAAAATGGCGGACCACCGACACCCTTACCGGTAGAAGATTAGATACAACGGCGGAGAAGGCACCGGCCCGATCGGGCGATATAGAGGCTTCATCACGGCCCTCTCATCGTCCCCCTCACATCGGGAGCTGTTGGCACGACACGCCTCCGATGGCTCCTGTACCTATGCCATCAGAACGGGGAAGTTCGTAGCGCGGTGGTTAGGTTGGCACAAATGATAGCCACACAGGCCGGTGATGCCACTGTAGTAGCGAGCCATCGGGTGGAGTGCAGCGGTTCCGGGTAGAGTTTTATGTACTTCCAGGTCCCCCACCGATTCACGAGTCGAATCGGGGGCGAGAGGACCCCCGGGATTTCCTTGACCGGATACGAGAGAATTTTCAGTTGCTCATGTGACCCCTACGAAAGAATCGGTGGGGGGAGTTTGGCGAGTGTTTCGGTTGCGGGACATAGTTGTATTATGGTACGAGTTTGGGGGAAAGGTCGAGGAGAGATGTTGCCCTCCGACCTGTTCCAGCTTCGGAGGCCTTCTGGACCGTTACTTGCCACGGGAAATCCGGCGAGCCGAGGATGGATCGAGGTTTTACATCTGCGGAGCGAGTGGGCGAAGCGTACGAATATGCTTTAAAGTTTGACTCCTTAACTGCTATGCTCCAGCCTTTGTGGACACTAGCCTACCCAGGTTCCACGGGTTTATTATGGGTACGAACCCGAGAATACATTGAAAGCATGCAGCTACGTTACGAGAAGATATGGATATTGCAGTACAAGCCTTTGCCCGGACCATTGAGGCAGCAAGCGGTGGCAGCCAAGACGTGAAGCGAGACAAATCAAAACGGCGCGCAAGAGACAAATCAGATGAAATGCAGAGGGAGTTCAGAGAGGACCCAAGCCCCGGTGCTGGAACCAGACCTCTAGACCCCGCCTTCGCCACGGCGGCGGCCCAGCCCAGGAGTGGGTGTTCGTTGAGGGCGATCGAGTACGGTGGCGATTCTCGAACGGTAGATTCCCGCGGCGAAGGGAGAAGCAGAGCGATTCCACCCCCACTCTACCCTAATTGCAGCCGACCTCACAACGGAGCTTGTATATGGCTCCTGGGGTGTTATATTTGCGGGCGAGAGGGGCTGCCGGATGAGAGATTGTCCGGCCCGAGGGCAAGAGAGAAGAGATAGTCGGGACAAGGGATCCAGGAGCCATGAACACCGGCCTTGCCCAGCCTCGGCGGGCGTAGGCCCTCGGGTTCAGTAGGTAGAGGCCGAGGTAGATCAGGAGCCTCTAGCTCGGTGCAGGCTCAGTAGTGCACATGCCTTGCGGGAGACGAGGACTCAGGCGTCTCCAAATGTGAGTAACGAATACGATGACTATGCATTCATGCCACCTTATGCGGTGATCCCGGGTCCACTTTGTCCTATATTACCCCATTTGTGGCTCGAAAGTTTAATGTCGCACCGGAAGTTATTACAGCTGACCCTTTTCAATATCCACGCACATCGTGACTCTATTATAAGTAGCAGAATTTACCGAGGGTGTACGGTAGAGCTTCTTTGATAGCGAGACTACGGTAGATCTAGTAGGATTGCAGTGATTGATTTCGATACCATTATGGGTATGGATTGGCTAGTGTCGTCTTACATCAGAGCGTAGAATGTTGGACCAAGATGGTCGATTCCACTTTCCGGGGAGGGCGGTGCGAAAGTGGAAAGGAAGCACGCTACGCCAAGGTAGGTTTATTTCCTACCTTGGGCGAAATTGATAACTAAGGGATGTATTTACCACCTAGTCGGGGTTCAGGATGTTCGGGTAGAGTCTACGGCACTCCGGTCAGTCAGGTGGTGAGCAGGAATTCCACGATGTATTTCCGGATGAAATTTTTGGTATTCCCGAGAAGGAAATAGATTTTGCAATCGACTTGCTACCAAGCACTCGGCCATATCATTCCTCCATATCGTATAGGTCTGCGGGGCTCAGAGAGTTAAAGGAAGCGATTGAAAAGATTTGCTAGATAGTTTCATCAGGCCAAGTACATCATCGTGGGGTGCGCCGGTCTTATTTGTGAAAGAAAGATGGCTCCTCCGCATGTGTATAGATTACCGGCAGCTGAATAAAGTTACGATAAGAATAAGTATCAGCTCCCCAGAATAGATGATTTGTTTGATCGGTTAAAGGGGGCCGAATGTTCTCCAAGATTGACTTGCGGTCGGATATCATCGGGTTCGAGTGGTAGAGAGACATTCCCGAGACGGCTTTTAGAATAGGATATGGACACTGAATTATGTCCCTTTGGGTTGACGAATGCCCCAGCAATATTTATGGACGATGAATATTTTGAGACCATATCTTGGACTGTTCATGATAGTGTTTATTGATGATATTCTGGTGTATTCTCTCTCTGAAGCAAATCACCGGGCTCATTTACGGACGGTGCTCGGATTCTCGGGGGCCAGTAAGTTATATGCTAATTTCTCCAAATGTGAATTAAATTTGAACTCAAGAGCCTTCTTGGGGCATATTGTGGATCTTTGGTATACGAGTTACAAGCAAAAAATAGAAGCAGTCAAAACGTGGCCTAGGCCTACCCTCCGACCGAAGTCCGCGGTTTTACAGGGTTAGCGGATATTACGGAGATTTGTTGAGGGTTGTCTACTATAGCGGCACCTCGACTAAGGCCCAGCCCAGCCGGTAAAGTTTCGGTGGACAGAGGCATGTGGGCAGAGCTTCCAAGAATTAAAGACAGATTAACCTCCTTGATGTTAGCATTGCCGGAAGGTACGAAGGTTATTCAGTATATTGCGACGCATCGGCGTTGGGTTGGAGTTGTGTGTTGATGCAGCATGGTAAGTTGATCGCATATGCTTCCAAACAACTAAGGAAACACGAAAGGAATTACCTTACCCATGACCTGGAGTTAGCACTTGATGATCATGCCTTAAAGATATGGAGACTTTAATTGTATGGCGTCCATGTGGACGTTTTCACTGAGATCATAAGAGCCTACAATATCTTCACCCAGAGAGTTCAATCTGCTGACAGCGTCGTAGTTTGGGATTATTGGAAGACTATGGCGTTGATATTTATCATTGGGAAAAGCCAACGTGATGGCAGAGATGCTCTCAGCCATAAATCCATGGGAAGTTTGGCGTATTTGCGGCCGCGGCGGGGTTGGTCGGAGATACATCAGTGCTTGACCCTAGTCGTTCGGGTAGCAGAAATAGAGGACGACAGAGCGGTAGTCAGAACACCGTGTCATCATTAGTTGTGAAAGTGAAAGAACGGCAATATGAAGATCTGACCTAGTCCGGCTTAGGGCAGAATCAGCGGGGAAAGGCGCGATTTTCGGATGGCGAGGATGAAGTCTTTAGCGATGTAAAGGCCGCCTGTGTTCCAGATATTTCAGGGCTCCGCCATGCAGATCATGAATGAGGTGCATTACGCCTGTTACTCTCTTCACCGACGCGGCGAAAATGTACCATGATATCAAAAAGAGAACCTCTTGGTGGCGGTATGAAAAGAGAAATTCTTGAATTTGTAGCCCGTGTCCTAGCGCCAGCAGGTGAAAGCGGAACATCGAAACCAGGCGGGTTAACTCCAGACATAGTTGTGCCTCTCTGGAAATGGGAAGTAGTGAATATGGATTACGTGGCAAGATTACCCCGTACCAAACACTTAGACACGATTCCTATATAGGTGATAGTTGACGGAGTTGACAAAATCGGCTCATTTACGCCGGTAGAAAACTACTTTCTCGGTGAAGTTATGCCGAGTGTATATCGGAAATAGTTGGGTGCAGTGCCAATATCAATTATTTCCAGATAGAGGAGCACAGGTTACGGCTAGATTTTGGCAGTCGTTTCGGAAAGGTCTGGGAACACAAATTAATCTGAGCACAACATTCAACCCTCAGACAGATAGGCAAGCAGAATGTACAATTAAAACGATCGAGGATATGTTACAAGCGTTTGTGCTAGATTTTGGAGGTAGTTGGGATGAGCATTTGCCGTTAATTGCGTTTGCTTATAATAATAGCTATCACTCAGCTATCCGGATAGGCGCCGCTTCAGGGGCATTACTCTGGTAATGCGAGATCGCTGGGTTGGCTGTTTTGAAGTGGGAGAATCGGTGTTGATTGGGCCGGACATTATTCAACGGTCGAGAGGAGAAGGTAAAGCTTATTAGAACGCTTACTGACTGCAGAGCCGCGAGAAATTGTATGCTGATGTGCGGCACGAGACACCCAATTTGATGTAAGATGGCCCAGGTATTTACGAAAGTATCTCCAATGAAAGGGGTGATGAGATTCGGCAAGAAAGGTAAGCTCAGTTCGAGATTTGTTGGCCTTGATTCGTCAAGAATAGGCCAAGTGGCATATGAGTTGAACTTGCCTCCAGAATTGGAATCCGTTCATCCGGTCTTTCACGTATCTCTATCTTTGAGGAAATGCATGGGGAACCCATCGAGCTTGATCCCGATCCACGATATCCGAGGTTACGGAAAAACTTGGCCTACGAAGAGGTTCCATTAGCTATCTTAGGCAAGTGGATTCGTAGATTGAGAACTAAAGATGTTGCGTTTGTCAAAGTACTGTGGCGTAACAGGAATCGATAGGAGATGACTTGGGAAATGAGAGGAAAGTGTGAAAACCCCGAGATATCCTCACTTGTTCCCGAAGCCTAGTCGGGCGGCAGTACGTTAGTATTGTTATTTTATATAGTGCCTTACCAATTGTATATATAAGTGAAATGATCGATCTTAATCTGTCATGTGAGCACTATAGTATCGTGTGGAGTACAGCATTGGACTTTTTCTGCATTTACCGGGTTTTGGGGATGGTCTGCTACGGGAAACTTGCCAAAATTTTTCTAGAGAAATGAGTTGAATAAATTGAGAAGTCCTAGAAATAGAAGTTTACATTCGAGGACGAATGTTCTTAAGGGGGGAGAATGTTACACCCAGTAAAATTTCCGACACATAGATGGCCTATTCGCGTGTTGGTTAAGAGTATTTTAGAAAGCCACACATGCTAGAATAAGGCACAGGGCAACCAGGACAAAGAACACAGCCGAACCATCGCGGAAGGAGTGGGGCGAACCCCTCCGCGATGGCAAGCGTGTCACGGAGAGGCCTCCGCGTTGGCTCCGTGACACATTGGCCCTGTCTAGGCACAAGTATATAAAGCCTCCACTTCGGTTTATTTCATTAAATATCTTAAAATTTCCAGAGAGCTCGCGAGAAACAGAGAGGGTACGAAGGTTTGATAAATTATAGCTCGATTACGCCGTCAAAGCGTAGTCCAAATTCAAATTAACCTCGGATCTGAGGTATTTAGCAGCAGGGAGCATTCCTACGGATTTAGTTTCTTGAAATTCGGCCGACAAATCGTCGTGCTACCGGGCTAAGGTAAGTGGAATTACTCCAAATTAGTGTCAATATGCTCCTAGCCTTAAAGTGAATATTTCTCCCTTCTGGACTTTCGAGAAATAGCAAGTTTTCGACCGTCTTTCGATAAGCCAATGTTTGGGCTATAAATATATCGAAAGTGACGTTTTCTTTTAGAATATTGGTGTATTTAGTTCTAATTGACATATATGTAAATGCAGTTGGGAGAAATAGGCTGGGTGCGGCTTAGGAAAGCTTAGATCGAGGCGGATAACCCGAGGTTAAGGTATGTAAAGTCAGTTTCTTTGGCAAGAGTTAGTAACTATAAGCCTAGAATAATACGGTAAACTCCGTAATAAATTCTCCGGAGTTGAATATTGAGTTTTATGTAGATTGATAAACTTGTTTTGCGATTGTTCCTCGTGCTCGGTCAGTTAATAAACGGTGCCAAATGGCGAGTTAGCATTCCAGACTCGGTATAGCCCAGTATGCGTTTAGCAAGCATGTTTTTAGAACACTATGACATATATTCAGAATATAAGTTAGTAAAGCAAAATAAGACGAGACGGATAGTATGTCTTGGCTCACAGTTAGTCATACGGTCGGATGATATTTTGGCTATTACAGCTATACAGTCTGATAATATCATGTTGAATTAAGCTTGATCAGGTGAATCTGATTCAATATTAAGTAGTATGAGAATCGGTATAACATAGAAAGAGTTCGAGAATAAGAAATCGAAATTTAGATAGTATTTTCGGTTTACACATGCTTGGTATATATGTGCTTATTGATTGTTGAGACTTGATTGTGTCGTGAGGCACCCTTTGAGTGTCTTCGCTGCGCCTGGGTTGGTAACTGTCTCCCACGAGCGGGTGGGTTTACTTCACTCCAAGGAGTGGCATGCAGAGTCCCAGATTGGACGAAGATGGGAGAAAGCTTTCCCTATATCGGGGCGTCGGCATTACGGTGGTGCCTGTTGTGCGCATGCGCCAGGGAACACATTGAGATACGATTCTTTGTTACAGATACAGTATAGGGAGTCCCTCAGGACTCGAACCTGATTATTTATATTGGAGGCCATAGCCCGAGCCGAGGACCTGGGGGCGGCCAGAGGTGCTTCGTGTTTAGTAGATGAGTGGGTGACTTATTTTTGGTTGGTTTGACACACGGGTAGGGGCCATATAGATTGTTTGCTTGGTTGGCACCATCCGGCTTATGGGGTTGGTATTGGTTCTTTCTTGCTATATATATATATGTATTTGTATGTTATATAATAGTTAATAGATAGAAGATCACTTCCCGACAACGGTACGCTCTGCCACTGTCCAGTATAGAAAAGAGTCGATCCCGACATATCAATTCTTATAGGTCGGTTATTTCCTGCTATTCGAGTTGCTAGTTATGTTGTTATTATTCGGTTGTATTCGATTTGCTTTGCATACTCGTGCCCGGTGGTGCGCGCCGTTGAGACGGCTGCATTACTTACTGCGGTACTGTAGACCGAGAGGCGATCGTGATTCCGGCCGACTTATAGAGTCATCGGCTCACATCATTGGGAGCTTGATATTCGAGGTGTAGTTCATTTCTTTTGTTATACAGTATGGGTAGGTCGGGCCCTATCCCGATCATTTTATTAGTACTCATAGAGGCTTGCCCGATTGTATATATATCTCACTTGTGGTTAGTTATTCGGTCGTGTAGTAGTGCGTTTGTTTAGTTTCTTAGTATTTCGATTGTGTTGGCCGTGTGGGGCCTTAGTACGATGGTAGTGGTGACCTCGCCAGGTCACGTGGATTATAGAGTATTCTTTTGTTGAGTTACAGATGACTAGACAGCATGGTGGCACTGTTGGCCCGCATAGGTTCCACTTTATAAGTATGTTTCTAGTAGCTAAAGTTTTATACGAGGTGGCTATGGGGCGGAGTCGGCCGGAGGGTGTATTTCTGACCTTTATATAGCCCGTTGTTTCTAGAAATGCGAGATAGAGCTAGCCGAGCACCGAGATGTAGCAGAGGCTCACCGGTTAAGCGATCCGGAGTCTCACTGGGCACCGGGTGCGATCCTTACCCCAGGCGGGGCATGACGGGATACTAGAGAGATAAGCTGTTATAAGAAAAGTCGATCAAGGGCAAATGATCGTCTCGGCTACCTTTAAAATCCATAACACATGCTCTCAACATATCCTCAAGATTCTAGATTGTTCATTCCTCCTGGCCATTCGTTTGCGTGGAATCTTGTCTTGAGCTTAATTTAAGGCCAAGTCCTTTACCGAATGGACACGCCAAGCGGAGATAAACTAGGTATCTCTCATGCAAGGAATAATAGACAAGGGCACTACATGAAGTCAAACCAACTCCAAAATATAAAACTTTGCATAATCGTCAGTGAATCAATGGTCTTGGCCAGGTAGGAGTGTAGTATGATGGCTTGTCTACCACCACCCAAATAGGGTCATACTATTGACGAGTATGAGGAAATCTTGTAATGAAGTACATATTCACCTCTTCCTACTTCCACATGAGAATGCTAATATCCTAAATTACACCTCCTGGCCTTTGGTACTTTCGACCTTCACTTCTTGTGAGTTTCGAGACTTGAAACAAGCTACTGCGATATTCTTCTTCATACAATCCCTACCAATATATTTCCCTCAAGTCGATACATCTTCGTGGATCACATTGGATGGAATATCTGGTACCATGTGCCTCATGTAATATCTGGACTCTCAAAATTATCAACGTACGGAACACATAGCGAGCTTGGTATCGAAGAACACCATCTCCACCTTGGGAAAACCTCCACCTTTTGACTCCAGCACCACTTCCTTAAGATTTCTCAAAATGGATCTCATCTTGCTTAGATTTCACATCGACCACCAAGGACGATTCTGACCTATTCTGCACAATAATGTTGCCATCCAGTTGAGTCGTCAGGTCTAACCCCGTCCCTAGAAAGTCGGTGGGCATCTCTCGCCATCTCCTTCCTTCCCTCATCCACGTCGGACACACTCTCCATAGAATTCCTACTAAGAGCATTTGCAACCACATTAGCCTTGCCGGGTGGAAATAGGACACTCATATCATAGTCCTTTAGCAACCACCTCTTTGTCGAAGATTGAGATCTTTCTGCGTGAAGACATATTGCAAGCTCGTGTGATCCGTGAACACGTCCACGTGAACCCCATACAAGTAATGCTGCCATATCTTGGTGCAAACTTACCGCAGATAACTCAAGATCATGTGTTAGGTAATTCTTTTCGTGAACTCTTAGCTGTCGAGAGGTGTATGTTGTCACCTTCCCATATTGCATCAACACACATCGATCCAGGACTCTCGAAGAATCACAATTTACAAAGAAGCCATCGGTACCCTTGGGTAAAGTAAACATTAGTCTTTGAAGTAGGTCGGGTCTTCTAGAAGCTTTTCTCACAATCCTCTGACCAATGGAACTTTATCTTTTTGAGTCATCTTGGTCAAAGATACCGCAATAGATGAGAAACCCTCAAAAACCTTTGGTAGAAGCATTAGACCGAAACTCCAAATTTCTTAGGGATTCTTGATCTAGAGGCAAATTCTTCACCGCCGATTTTAGAATCACCCTTATGCACTCCTCGACACCACGGCTGAAATGCCTGGTCCAACCAAAATTTACACTTACTAAACTTTGCATACAACTAACGATCCTTGGTGGTCTGAAGTATTGTTCTCAAATAAGCGGCATACTTCGCCTCGCTCGGGAATATATATGGATGTCATCAATGAACACGACACGCACTTATCAGATATACCTTGAACACCCTGTTCCTTAGATCCACAAAAGCTGGGAGAATTGGTTGACTACAAATGACATAACTACAAACTCATAATGGCCATACCGGGTCCCAGGCGGTCTTTGGGAATCCCTCTCCTAGACTACGAGTGGTGATACCCAGGTCACGAGTTCTATCTTTGAGAAACAACTAGCACCCTGGAGCTGGTCAAATAATTCATCAATCCTGGGCAAGGGTACTTGCCTTGATGGTGACCTTATTAAGTTGTCGATAATCAAGTATAAAATTCGAAGGGATCCATCCTTCCAAACAAATAGAACTAGTGCGCCCACAGTGAGACTTGCTCGAGTCTAGTGAAACCCTTATCAACAAGTCACTTCAATTTTCCTTTAACTCTTTTAACTCCAGCTATGGCCATCCTTTTAGGAGGAATGGAGATAGGTTGCGTATCGAGCAGTAGAT
The DNA here is from genome assembly GCA_018107945.1 of Datura stramonium. Lineage (NCBI taxonomy): Eukaryota > Viridiplantae > Streptophyta > Magnoliopsida > Solanales > Solanaceae > Datura > Datura stramonium. The sequence goes on from JACEIK010002994.1 coordinate 29,905, forward strand.
AAATTCCAAAATAAAATTCCCTTTAAGGAGGAACACACAGTAATCATCGGGAAAAACCTCGGGATACTCGCACACCACTAGAACTTGCGGAATGGTCGGGGTCTTGGACTCAATATCCTTAACCTAACTGGACTGCTGGCTTACAATGGGGCACATAATGGGTTATTTGTTCCTCACAACGACTCGTTACTTCCTCTCATGATTATAAAAAGTCATGTCGCACACTTTTTAATCCCTACCAATAGCTGTATGCTCTCTCAATGGCTCATACTATGCATCGCCAGGCGATCCATGCTTTGAAATTCTATAGGAAGTGATCGGGATGGTTGATCCAATGGCCCATATTTTTGAAGGAGTGTTTGTTGTGACCAATAGCTGGATCACTTCTAAAATTGGCATTTGCTGAGTCAGGATCCACGACTATGATGACCCGAGTCTACACCCTAGATGAGACATGGTACTTGGTTCCCTTTGTCACGACATGAACGAAGCCCGGATCGTAGACACGGAACTAGGGACAGAGACCCCAAGTAGACCCATGGAATTAAGCATTAAACTAAATCATTCAATAAACTGAAACTTATAAATATAAACTCGGTAAGTCTCAATATAATAATATACACATAAAGGGATAATATAAGAAGCTACGATACATAAGTCAAAGCCTCTAATCTAGATGAGTTGATGGGCCAAGACCCCAACTAACTCAAAAATGGTGAAACTAAATTATGTAAGGAAAACTGAAGTATAGTCCTCGAAGATGAGAACTCACCAATCTAAGCTGATAAGGACTCTAGAAGGCGGCCCAAAGATCGAGTACATTTGCCAGGCCAAGTCTTGTATCATGAAACGTCTTTTGCATAGAAAGTGTCTGCAGTCGATGCGTGGAATGTACAGTATGCATTGTAAGTTAAACCGCTGAAGTAACATAAATCATTTAAAGCGTTCATAAAATACCATAAACTTTAAAGTATAATTAGGAGGGCTACATGCATTCATTATGAAATTGTAATAATGCGAAGTAACATGACCATGCATAGATTAATAACATCATGGTGACTCGAATGACTCAAAGCTGAAACATAACATTTGTATTAAAAAGCTGAACAATAGGTCAAACCTTGCTTTTAGAACATTCATGCGTAAAGTAATCATCACGAGTAATGATTATGCAAATCTGAATGATATAGACATTGGGAGACTCGTCTCTTTCTCAAGCATGTACCTAGGATTAACCCACTTGTTTTCATGGTGATCAGTCATAAAACAACCATAATTAAGAATGCAGAAAAACAACAATCAATAACTTAAAACCAAAACAAAATCCTTAAAAATCACAATCATATCTTGTGGCTTCTAGATCCAGAGGATGGTTACAGCCATTCATGTTAAATATAATTACAAGAAAACATAATTAAAGTAACCTACTTACAAGAATTGGTAGAAGAGGAGATGGGAATTGACAAACCCTAGGTGAGTTCTCCCACTTCTCCCTCACTCCTTGGCAGTTTTCGAAATAAATCGTGACCTTGATTTTAGGAGCTAAAGGACCTATTTATAGTAAATGAGGTGTACAAAATTATGCTGTCGTGTAATGGCTCCATGTCACAGTGTATGTAGACACTGCCTCCGTGACACAGGTTAACATAACACACTGGAAACTCACAAAACCGTCGCCCGGCAGCCCCTTGCCGCGTTGGCAGCGTGTCATGCTGCGTGGGCAGCTACAGCTCTGGTGGAGTGTCACGGCCTTGGTGGTGCAGCCTTCCTGCCGTGGCACGTTGCCAACGCGCAGGTGGGCTGTTTCGCGCATCCTCCTTGCCGACGTTCGGGTTTTAATTCCGATTCCATGCCTCCACTTCACCAACTCATGGATTAGTCCCTCAAATTCATTTCAAACCTACAAAAACAAGAACTAATCATTTTGGTTAGTGTATATATTCAAATTTACATAAAATTACATGAGAATGCATATAATTAATTCGATAAACAAGACAAAACTAAGTTATAAAGCATCACTCGGGTATGCTATTTTTGCCGAATCACCTACCCCACACTTAAAGCCTTGTTCGTCCTCGAACAAACCTTTTACGTCTCATGCACATGAAGACTCACACATAGCTATTTTTAGCAAGATAATTCAAGCTACGGCTACAATGACATTTAATATAGCCGGCTAAAAAAAAGACCATGCAAGATTTAACTATTAAAATCAATTTTAACTATGTTAAGACTTCCTAACCTCAAGACTTTACTCTCAATCTTAGCAAAATTCATACAAAATCAACTGATTAAGAAATCAACATGAATTATATCCTTCATTAAACATGTGCCCTCTATGAGAGTTTATCCATTTTTACTACGCAAGTTTTAAACACAACGGGTATGGGTATATGAATAGAATTACACTCACTCTCTCAAAAAGAAATTCACATGCATCATGTAGTGAACTATAAGCTTGCCCTTAGTGTTTTACTCCACTAATTTAAGGATGTATGAACGTAAGATCAAGTAGGACTTAATGGGTTGTAATGTAAGCTAAGGGACGGGTAGGTACTTCTGGCAGTAATAGTGACTATCTTCCCCAAGCGCTTTTAATACATCCAACATTCATTAAGGACATCTTTTTTCTTGCCTCCTCATTCTTTTCAATCTTGAATTTTCTATTCTTGTTCCCATTTCTTTAAGCACACTCAACTTAGTAGTAAGAATTACTTAAGCAATTTTTGTTTTCATTCATTTTATTTTTCTTACTCCTACTAATAATCAACCATTTTCACACAAGTGCACCTTTGTCCTTTTCTCAAATTTCACAACTTCTACTTTTCCTTCTTTTTCACGCTTCTCACTCCTTCACTCTTTTGATTTTTTCACTTAAGCGCTTGAGTTTTGAACCAAATTCAAAGCTTAATGAAAGAAAAGGATTAAACATGTTGTAGCTATCAAATAATAGGCTTAAGGATCATTGGGGCTAACTAGGATTCAATATTCAAGGTAGGTAAGGCAAGGATTAAATATTTGGCTCATTCAAAGAAATGCCTAAATCATTTCCTACACTCTACATCCTTCATTTCGTTTTATACACACACCAGGAAAGTTCTAGACATTCCTGATAGCACGGAATATTAAAAACATACACTCACGGCACATGCTCAATTCAAGACACATTCAGCGAGACTCTTACTCAGCTAATCACAAGAATTCAAAATTAAGCTTCAATCATCTTGAGTCAAATTCAAGATCCTAAATTGTCTCAAACAAAGTTATACACTTCTTACATGCTTCAACATAATCCACACTGTATCTTACAAATATGCATAGCACATAACAAGAACATCAAACCATCAATTGCTACAGGTTCAAAAACCAAAACCTATTGACTAATTTTCCTCAAGAAAGGTCGTTATCTATCCATCATCGAAAACGATCTCTAACTATGACTAAAAACATTATATACAGACAAAGAAATATTTTATTCTTCGGTTCAAAGACCCCCCGTCGGAAAAGAACCGGAAAGAAAAACCAACGGGTGATGAAGTCATGCTTTACTCACAAAAATTTTTCAAATATTTCTCACAAGCATTACTTCACCAAAAATCTTTAAGCACAAAAATTTTGAAATTTTCCTTGAAATTTCCCTCACCCCACACTTGAATCATGCTATGTCCTCATAGCATTAAATTAACAATAAAGAGGGTGAGAAATACTCCCTGAGGCCTTTAGGCCTAGCTAACAACATGTTTATCTTTTACATCTGCACAGAATGTGTTTTGGCCCCACACTTTTATAAGTCCTTCTTCTTAGCTTCCTCTTCGAGGAATTTTCAGACATCCCTTCCATCTATGCCTAACATTCCCATAGCACAACACAAGATGAAAAATAAATAAAATCAACACAAATGCAGAATTTAAAATGGTACCCCCTTAGTTTACTCCAAGCAGCACCTAATTTTACGTCCACGGCGCCCAGCGTATCAAGTTTCACCACTTTTTCCCTCCACCTTGAGGATATGATCTCACCCCTAATTTCTTCTCTAATTTTCTCTTATGCTCCCGAGGTGGTGTTGAAAAACTGAAAGAAGCCAGAAGTAGATGTCGCCTTTGGCATTTATTGGCCCTTAAGTAAGTGAAGTCATTCTTTCTTTAGAATAACCAAATTTCCAGAATATATGGGGCTTGTTCCCCCTCTATATCTTTCTCCCACAAGTTTGGAAGACTCTAGTACTAGGTTGTCAACCAAACTCAATGTCAAAAAATGATTGAGTGGGGTACAATACACCTCAACTCTGAAACTGCATTTTCTTGACTTTCTTACTTGTATATACCTTCTCCCACATTAACATCTAACTCCTCATGAATGTCAAATGGCAGGTACTTTATCTCTTCTTTCAATAATGGATCGGCTATACGTGAGAAAATCATAGAGACTCTCGAGAGCTTCCAACAGTTAAGCTTGTTTAAAGAACTCACTCTCATCTTCTCCTTGTAGTCCCTACGTGTGCATAAAGCTGTCACTTTCAATTCGAGCAAGCTTGACCTGCCCTCATCTCCATGAACTTGTTGCTTATAATTTCAAGGCCTCTCCATTTACCTCTTGCTGAATTCTCAATGCTTCCATTGCCTCCTTCGTTGCTTCTGTTTTCTCAAGGATCTATTTTAGCATGTCTTCTATTCGAGCTTGGCATCCCAAGTCCTCATTTTCATCATGCCTATATTCAGCAAAAATAATAGAAGGATCACAGTAGGGGCTTGGGGGAGGGGAGTATGCATTCGGACAACCATCCCAGTGCCATCTTGACCACCACATATGTTAAACGTGTTACAGTGTTGCCACAATTGGATTCCTCCACAATTCAGACAAGACTTATCAAAGTAGGAGTATCCACCATTCAACTAATTTGCGTTCCATGATGTCATGTTAAGAATGGTATGAGATTAAAAACTAAAAATAAAATAATCCTAAAACAAATAAAAATAAAAAATAATTTTTCCAACACTTAAGGAAAATTAAAAATCACACAAGAGACAAATTCACTAAGCCGCCCGAGTCCCCGGCAACGGCGCGCAAAAAAGCTTGACGGAGCCCGCAAGTGTATGGATCGTACAAGTAATACTCAGTAGCTTTTTTAAAGGCCGGATATGGAACACACCGGGACTGGACCAATTCAGCTAACAATTAAGTTCCAAGTGTGATATTAAGTACCGCAAGTGTGTTGATTATAGAAGTTTTGGTCTAGTTAATTAAATCTAAATGTAGTCGACGAAATACTCTGAATTAATTCGAGGCAACTAGAGTTAAAATTGGATAATCATGCGATACTACACTTTGTAGTGGTTTTAGTATGAAACTATCAATTGTCATCTCACATTATTAAAATTGCATGTTCATGGCCTTCCAAACCTCTAAACGACAAATAGCCTCACTACTACATCGTTGAGTGAGGATGTTAGTTCTAGTTAGTGGGAAATTCAATTACGTAGATATGGTTTTACGTGGATATGATTAGGGACTCTCGAACTTCTAATCATTAGAGCTCAACAGCTTCACAACTACTTCTTCGAGTGGTCATGCAATAATTCTAAGTTGGTGTCTAGCTCATCCCGTTTTATCAACGAGCAAGGTATTAGGTATATTTCTATCTAACACAAATCATATCGTGAGATACAATCGTGCTCCCTACATTCTCTTATTCTTGCCTAGGTCATCTTTCTCAAGCATGTACCCTAGGCTTAACCACTGTTTTCATGGTGATCAGTCTAATAAAAACAACCATAATTAAAATGCAAGACAAAACAACAATCAATAACAAACCAAAACAAAATCGCAAAATTACAATCAAATCTTGTGGCTTCAACCTAGAGGTAGGGTTCTAGCCACTCATGTTCATATAATTACAATTAAACATAATTAAAGTAACCTACTTACAAGAATTGGTAGAAGAGAAGTTAAAATTGACAAACCTAGGTGAGTTCTCACTTCTCCCTCATTCCTTAAGCGATTTTAGAAATAAATCTTGACCTTGATTTTGGAGCTAAGGGACCTATTTATAGTAAATGAGAATTGTAAAAAATAATGCCTGTCGTGGAATGGCTCCCGTGTCATACTGGAGTGTATCACGAACACTGCCTCCCTTGACACGGAGGTAACACGAAAGCACATTGGAAACTCACAAAACCATCGTCCGGCAGCCCCTTGCCGCGTTGGCGGCGTGTCACGCTGCTTGGGCAACACACTAGGTGGTGTGTCACGGCCTTGGTCACACAGCCTAGCCTATCGTGGCACGTTGCCAACGTGCAGGTGGGCTGTTTCACGCATCCTCCTTGCCAACGTTCACGTTTTATCTGGAGATTCCATGCCTCCACTTCACCAACTCATGGATTAGTCCCTAAAATTCATTTTAAACCTACAAAAACAAGAACTAATCATGTTGGTTAGTGTATAAATTCAAATTTACATAAAATTACATGAGAATGCATATAAATAAGTCGATAAACAAGACAAAACTAAGTTATAAAGAATCACTCGGGCATGTTATTTTCTGAGATCAATAGCATATGCCTCGAGACAGCTGAAAGTTCATGAAAAGAATTACCCGACCCATGATCTTGAGTTGGCCTCGGTGGTGTTTGAATTGAAGATATGGAGGCCGGATGTATTTACGGATCACAAGAGCTTGCTATATGTTTTCACACATAAAGATCTAAATCTTAAAGTAAGAAGGTGGTTGGAGTTACTTAAGGACTATTTAATGGTATCCTTTACCACCCAAGCAAGGATAATGTGGTTGCGGATGCTCTTAGTAGACTCTCCATGGAAAGTGTGACCCACATGGATGAGGGAAAGAAGGAGTTGGTGAAGGATTTCCACCCGAACTTGCAAAGTGCAGAGTTAGATTGATCGATTCAACCGATGGTGGTGTTGTGGTACATAGCGGGTCAGAATTGTCCTTGGTGGTTGATGTTAAATCTAGGCAAGATGAGGATCAATTATTGAGGAAGCAAGGAGGTGGTGCGGAGTTAGAAGGTGGGAGGTCTTCTCGGGGAGATGGTGTGCTACGATGCTAGGGTCAACTCATGGTACCAGATATTCTATTCCATCCGGGGAATCCATGAAAATGTATAGGGATTTGCGAGAAATCTATTGGTGGGATGGTATGAAGAAAGATATTGTGGAGTTCGTATAAAAATGTCCAAACTTCCAGCAAGTGAAAGTCAAACATCAAGGCGGAGGCGTACTTGAGGATATCATCATCACCACTAGGAAGTAGGAAGAGATTAATAGATTTGTTATAGGCCTACCTCGTACTCGCCAACACTATGACTCCATTTGGGTGGTGGTGGACAGGCTAACTAAGGCGGCACACTTCCTACTAGTCTAGACCACAAATTGACGGATGATTATGCTAAGTTGTATATTGGGGGTGGTTCGACTTCATGGAGTGCCCTTTTCTATTATCTCAGACCGACGTACTTAGTTTACCTCTCAATTCTACAGTTCTTTTCAGAAAGGACTAGGGGCGCAGGTTAAGCTCAGTACATCCTTCCATCGAGAAACGAGACGGCCGGGCCCGAACGAACCATTTAGACCATGAAGATAAGTTGAGGGCATGTTCACAATTTTAAAAGGTAGTTGGGATGATTATTTTACCTTGATCGAGTTTGCGTATAATAACAATTACCACACTAGTATCCAGATGGCCTCATTAGAGCCTCTTTAGGCAAAGGTATGTAGATCTCCCATCGGATGGTTCGAGGTTGGTGGGGCTATAGTAGGACAGATTTGGTTCATGGCGATGGTTAGAGTTTAGTTCATAAGGAGGACCGGTTGGAAATCGCTGAGTTGTCAAAAATCCTATACTGATGCGAGGTGAAGAGATTTGTTGAGTTTGATGTGGACGACTGGGTATTTCTAAAGGTATCTCCCATGAAGGGAGTCACGCGGTTCGAAAAAAGAAAGGTAAACTCGGTCCAGATTATGTTGGCCCCTACCGGGTTGTGAAAAGAGTTCATAAGGTGGCGTATGAGTTGGACTTGCCCTCGACTATCTCCGGTCCATCCCTTCTTTCATGTGTCACTTTTAAGAAGTGCTTGGGTTATCCAGCCTTGGTAGTTCCGGTAGACAACATTTGAGTGAAGGACAACCTCAATTATGAAGAAATTCCCGTTGAATCTTGGATCGTCATGTTCGGGAGGCTAAGGAACAAGAAGTAGCTTTAGTTAAAGTATTATGGAGAAATCAGCATGTTGAGCGAGCTACGTGAGAAGTCGAAGAAGATATGATAGATAAATACCCTCATTTGTTCCCTACCGACTCGGTTTCAGTTTGAGGTATAGTTTTTCCCTAAGCCTTTAATCATCTTTTCTAGTTCAGTTCATGTGTACAAGTTTGTTTTATGATATGGTCAATGTATGTGATGTTTGAATTCAGTTTAGCTATATAGTTCCTTGCGGAGGTAGTCATTCCGTTCATTTTCGACTTAAATGACTTGTAATTGTATATGGTGATAGCTTGTTTCTGAGTTTTATGCATTTTCTAACATTGAGGTGAATGTTCCCAAGGGGCGATATTGTTATACCCCGGAAAACCAAGGATCGAGACTTAGAAGTGAAAACGGAGAAAAATTGAAAATTACTTCAGTCCATGAGCGACTCGTGAGTGAGTCGTGAAGAGTGACCACCAGTCGTTAGGTGACTCATGGTAAGCATGGTGTGGCAAGGCCTGGGTGAGAAGGCGATGGGCTTGACCATGAGTCGTGGTCGGACCTCACGACTCATGAGCTCAACCGTGGCAACTCGGAGAGTTGGAAAGTTGGGATGGGTCGTATAGGCCCACGGAGATGTGACCACGAGTTGTGGTGTGACCTCATGACTCATGAAGTCAGCCGTGGGGTTCCCTTGGTTGTTTGGGCAGTGGACTCAATGGATCAAGGCCACGAGTCGTGCCCTGTGGCAATGACCCATTAGGTCCCTCGTGGCGATTGGCAAATTCCTGCGTTTTAGTAAGAATTGTCTTCGTAACTTCCTAAGTCCCTAAGGCCTAAGCTTCTCCCGTTTTGGATATGTTTCTAAGTTAAGATAAGATTGGTTAAGCCCTTTATGCATGCCCATTCTCATGCACAAGCTTAGAGAGGTTTTTGGGAGATTCAAGGCCTTCTTCCCCAAATTTTCATCAATTTCTTTGTGGGTGTTCAAGGAACTTTAAGCTCATCCATTCCTAGGTATGTAGGGTTTTTAAAATGGGTAGAATTCTTCCTCAACCATGCCCGATTTCGATTAAATCGTAATCCTCCTATTCAAGTCTATGGGGTTTTACCCAAATGCATGAAAATGTGATTTCTCTTTATGGGTATGATTTTAATTGAGTTTTAATTATTGACTTTTGAATGATGGGCAGGTTTTATCATTATTTTCCTTTAATCGTGTTTCAAGCTTTTAAATCCAAATTGCCCATTTGATGAAAGTTCATGGAGATTATGATTTATGATTATATGCTTTTATAGTGGAGTTTATTGATGATGGAAAAGCATGATTTTCTAGTTATCCATGTTTATGAGCATATTTTGAAAGTATTGAGTATGATGAAGTAATAGGCCATGCCCACATGCGATGATTTACGATTATGAAGCAATTACATGATTTATTGATTTATGATGTTGGCCGATGAAAAGGGCTTTGATTCTTGGATAAGCATGTTTAAAGAGGGGATCAATGATGATAAATGTTATATTTTGTAATGAATCTTAATGCGTGATGTTATTGGTTATGTAAGAGTCTATATGCGTGTTTTGGGGAGCGTGTCTAGCACTAAGCGGCCCGACGTTCAAAGAACTATGCGGTGTCTCATAACCACGTGCCACAACGGGTTTCTAATGATATGTTGTATTAATAATGATCCCCTCAGATGTGATATCACACCCATGCACGACCCTCGCCCAGCTAGGGTTGGCTACGCCCACTTGGCGCGACCGGTTGGGCATTGTGAAGGCTCCTCATGATCGTGTCGGTTAGGATGAGTCATCCCATTGTTTCGCATGTTTTATGCATTTTTATGTTTATGTTATTGGCTCAGATATATGTTTTGATTGAGTTTTCTCACGATTATGATAATAAACGATTATGAATGATATGAAAGCGAGCCTTATTATTGTGAAGAGTTTGATTTAAGCATGATGTCCTTCTCCTATGTCTATTTATGAGTTTTACTTATATTAAAAATGCCCATTTTATTTACCGTGCATACTCGGTATATTCCACGTACTGATCGCATACTTTCGATGCTGTATCATTTTATGATACAAGACAGACTTTCAGGCTCACCCTCCTCGGTAGCTCATAGAGTTCGCTATCGGCTTGTTGGTGAGTCCTCATGTTCTGAGGGCCGTTTGATAAGCACTCATGTTGATTTATGTTTTAGTATTTCTCGGGTTAGTTGGGTATGTTTTCCCATCAGCCCATCTTACGTATTAGAGGCTTCGGACAATGAGTAATACTAAACATGTAAATGTTTGGTATTTCCCGATGCTATGTCATGGTTACATTACTGCATGACATTTATGCTAAATATTCCATTTATTTAAATGAGATTAGTTGTATGCATGTGCAATGGGTTGACATGGGGTCTCTCGGGGTCCCTTGTCCCGTTCTACGATGCAGAGATTATACTTGTCCAGGGTCATGACATATAGCTCATCCCATTAATATGCGGGCATCAAATAAGAACTTTTTCTTCTCCTGAGGAATTAGATTACGCCAGTATAATATAAGCTAACCATTAATTTGTAAAAAGTCGGCAAACCAGAGATCAAATCCTGCAATGCGGCTATTTGTTCGCTGGGAAGGAATCATTAATATCAACTCCTCTCTTACCACAGCCGGACTAGAGCCAATAGATGATCCACTACACGATATTCCATTCCCTTGCGATCTTTAACCTCAAACTCAAATTCTTGGAGCAAGAGCACCCACTAAATCAATCTGGGTTTAACATCATTTTTTGACATCAGGTACCTCAAGCGGCATAGTGCATGCTGAATGATCACCTTGGTTCAGAAAGTATGCTCAAAATTTTTTTGAATGCAAAGACCATGCCCAATATCTCTTGTTCTATGGCCAGGTAATTCTTAAAGTAGTATTGGGTGTTTTACTAGCATAGTAGATCGGATAAAAAATCATTGCTCTTCGTTGGCCCAAAATAGCACCAAGAGCAACACCGCTAGCATCACATATTACCTCAAATGGAAGAGACAGTGGAGCTATGATGATAGGAGAAGTGGTGAGTTTCTCTTTTAAGCACTCAAACGCCCTTAGACATGCTTGTCAACAGAACTTACCTCCTTCTCAAGTAATTTGCACAATGGCGACGCAATTTTTAGAAAAGTCCTTGATGGATTGTCAATAGAATCCTCCACGCCTTCGCTTGACCCCTTTTATGGAAATAGGCGTGGAAAACCAGCTATAACCTCAATTTTTCCTTTTCCACCTCAATCCCCTTTCTCGAGAATTTATGACCCAACTTACTATTCCATCACTTAACCATAAAATGACATTTTCCAGTTTAGGACGATTAATTTCTTCATTATTTAATTACTTTGCCCCAGTGGACAGCTGGATCAAATAGTCTACCATGAGCTGGGAACTCCATCCATATACTTCAATGGTGTTCTACCATGTGCGAGAATATAGACATCATGTAAGCTAGAATGCTGTGGCTGAGTGCATTTACTTAATCAGATGTGGCATTCTTGAAGGTCATCTTTTCCTGGCCTTTTGGAGTGATGGTAATCTGATTATACTCTGAATAACCATCAAGAAAATAGTACCAACCTCTGCTAGTACGCCGACATCGGATCCAAGAGCAGTTGGAAGTGGTCCTTTTGGGTCAGTGGTTGGTTTCACCGTAATCCATGCATACCACTTTTACTTTGGTGATCGTATTGGTATCGCTTATTCTTTCCATTGGGCATCAGTGTGATCCCACCTTTCTTCTGTACACACTATACTGGGCTTACCCACTTGCTATACGCGATGGGATATCACTCGAGTATCCGGCCACATGATGATCTCCTTCTTTACTACTTCTTGCATTGGGGTTTTTTTCGGGCGGTGCGTGTTCTATGCCGGTTTGCAATTTCGCTTGAGTTGGATTTTGTGAGTACATATGCCTAGTAGGATTTCGATGATCTATCGGTTGTGGTCCAGCCAAGTCCTTTTTGTACCTTTTTAATATGCTAACCAAAGCTCCCACACATTCGTCTAACAAATGCTTTGCAATTGTACGAGGTAAAGTATTGTCTTCACCAAGGAATGCATACTTGAGATGGGGGAGAGTGGTGCTTTCGGCTCAGGAGTAGGTGGTACCTCCACGAGATGGCTTGGCTGGCGGCTTTAGGAGCATTCTTTAGATCCAGGTCTAACTTCTTTAGCCTGGAGTTATATGACCCCATTCCCTTTCGCGTTCACTGTATTAGCGTATTAATATCACGTCTCCCTCATAATTCATCATCCACCGGCTTCTAAAGTATCAATAGTCATCATCTCCTCCACAGGCATTGGCAACTTATCACATTCCATCTGGGTGTTTGAATGAGGGACCGTTCCCTTGATGTATCTGAAAGAATCACAAAGAAAAACAAAATAAAATGATAATAGGAAATAGTACCAAAGTCAAATACAAACGATTAATCTAGTTTTTGTCATTCCCAGGAAATAGGCGCCACTTTTGATAACAAACCACACCTCCTACTGAAGTATGAAGAGGATATTTGTCAATAAAGAACCTAACAAAGAGGTTAGGGTCGAACCCACTAGAAATATGGAAGATCTAGACTAACGCCTATAAGTGAACTTGTTGGTTAGTTACTCCAATTGGGGTTTTAAGAAGGATAACAATAAAAACAATGAGTGAAGTGTGATGTAAAATACAAGAAATTAAGACTAACTAGAGTTTGTGGTCCCCATGGGTTCTTAAACGCCGGTATCAACACGTAATCAATGCAATGCTTGCCCATGAGGCCCAGTAACTAGGGTTCATCAATGACCAGTTGCATTCCCTATTGAATAATATACTTATCCTGGTCAAGTCTGTGAACATTTCAAATTAATATCGTTTGTTTTCCAATTTTGCTGTCATGAAGCACTTGTGAGTTAATTCAATGATCATCCAAGATCAATGTTTTGTTATAATTCTCTTTTCTAATCTATACCTCTCTAGGCTCAAGCAATAAAGAATTGGGGATAGTCCTAACTTTGTCACTGCTAAGAAATGTTTAAGCTTGAAGAATTCAACACAAGCATTTTGCGTGGTTTTGAATCACTTTTTTGCAACCCTATACGTTCATCCTGCGGTTCCCACAACCCTAGCTATGACGGTTTTAGCCTCTCATAGTTGCTAGGTTGTCCTGTGCATTCATATTTAAACACATAAATCAATACATACAATTCTAGATGAGAGAAAAACTTTTTGATTATATCAAAATAACAAGAAAAATTCACAAAAATCAAGAAGAAATTAAGCGTTGATCACAAGTCAATCAACTCAATTATATGTTGTCTCAATGTTCTCTAAAATTCTCTCACGTCCTCTCTATTCTAACATCTTCATATGAAAATAAGACATAAAAAGTATTATACATACATAATAATCCTTTTCTGAGCTAACGGTGATTTCCCTGCTTGGTACACTTTGACACAACGAGATCCTACGACCCGTAAAGGGATTATGCAGGTGCTTCCACCACTATCCTTATGTCCTTGGCTTGCTGAAATTTTCTAAGTGTTGGGCATGGCACGACTCGTACATGCTTCCTACGAGTAATACTTTTCTTAGTGGCTTATTGTGAGAATTCTCAATTTTAATGAAGTTCTTTACGAGTGTTATGATAATTTCGTGCAGCACCATGACTCATACTGTCTATCCGTGTCAGAGTCAGCCTATTGTGCGATTCTTTGAATATTTCCATGACTTAATACTATGGCTCATACAAGTGTTCTGACTTGTGCGAGAGTCATAGGATGCACTCTTCACAACTCGTCATGCCCTTTCACGGTCTTGATGCGGCTGTAGCGTCAATCTGCTTGGCTCCTTTTGAGACTTGTGACATTAGCCCATATTCTGCACTTTTAGGCCATATTTTATTCATGTACTCCAACACCTATTTGTCTGATAATGAAAGAAAAAAGTTCCTTATATCCATATAAACACACCTAAGTCCATGCTATTTTCTTATTTTTAGGCGTTGAAAGTGTTTGGCAAACTCCTTAGCACATCAGGAGTGAACATCAGAGACAGAGGTATGACTCAAATATGAAAACCCACGTGGAAGTTGGAAGAGTAAATACAGATTTTATTACAAGTCTGCCTCATACTCATGTGGTATGACTGTCCCGGGTGATAGTAGACCGAGATGACCAAGTGACATATTTCCTCCTAGATTAAAACTAAGACACGATTGAAGATTTATGCTAGGCTTTATATGCAGGAGTTGGTCATACTACATGAGGTGCCCTTATCCAATTATTTCTAATAGAGTTACATAGTTTAGCTCGCATTTTTGGATGTCATTTAAGAAGGGACTTGGTACTGAGTTAAGCTCGACACAACTTTTCACCCACGAGAAAGATTGATATTTAATTGGACTATATACCATGGAAGTTATGATGAGTGTGTGATCGATTTCAAGGACAGTTGGGATGATCACCTGCCTCTCATCAGTTTGCATATAACAACAACCATCACTCAGTATCCCGAGATGGCCCGTTCGAGGCATTTATGCTAGGAGGAGTAGATTTCCTATAGGGTGGTTTGGGGACGGTGGAGCTACCCTAGCCAGGCCGGACTCGGTTCATGAGGCAATGTAGAAGGTACGACTTATCAGGGAGAGAGGTTTGAAAATAGCGCAAAGCCATCAGAAATCTTTTATACAATGTGGGGAGGAGAGAGTTAGAATTTGAAGTGGATGATTGGGTTTATCTGAAAATCCTCACCCATGAAGCGAATTGTCGTTGCAAGAAAGGAAAACTCAATCCAAGATATGTGAGACACTACAGAATTTTGAAGCGAATTGGCATTTTGTGAGATATAGTGAACTACCCCCAAAGTTAGCATCAATGCCCAGTCTTTCGTGTGTCACTATTGAAGAGTGCATCGGTGATCCAACTTGGTTGTGCTAGATAGTGTGGGAATAGAAGATAGTCTATCTTATGAAGTGGTCAGTTCATATCCTTGACCATCGGAGTTCGTAGGTGAGAAACAAGGAAATCCCTTCGGTTAAAGTTTTGTGGAGGAACCAGCTAGTTGAGGAAGCCACATGGGAAGTAGAAGCAGACATGATGGCTAGATACCCTCACTTATTTCTTCTAGTTGTTCAACAATAGTGCTAAATCCCTCCCTCGGCACTTTTCGGTTACGTATCATTAGCTCTATTCAGATTTTCTATTTGCATAATAGTTGCATTAGCTTTATTAGCATGGTTAAGTTAGTTTCAAGATTAAGTTACTCCTTTAGAAACCAGCTCATAGTCTCAATTAGGAATTTCAGCTCTTTTCCTAGTTTTCCAAGCTTGCTTTAGTCTTCATTCGAGGACGAATGATTCCAAGGGAGATATTTAGCGAACACCCCAAACTTTCCTAGACTAGAATCATACTTTGTAAGAAAATCCAGAAAGAAAACCAGAAAATCACCCTGGGCAGCTGAGACAACAAGTCGTGGTCAGCTCCAACAACCCATTGTGTTAGTGCGATCTGACTACTTGATCAGTCGAGAAACCATGGGACAAGGAATGATCCATTGTGAGAACAACGAGTCATCCTATCACTTATTGGTTCCCCAACTTAAAATCCCTTCTCCAGGACCCCACGACTCAACCAACAAGTTGTCGTCAGAAACCACGACCCCTTGTGAGAGTGTTGGGTGAGAACCCCGAAACCTATTCCGGTGACGACGAATGGAAACAACGACTCGTCGTTTCCCACAAAGAAGTCATTTTCATCACTCCGTTGTGTAAACTTTGAGAATTTTAGAAGTTGTCTAGTGAAAGTAACGACTGGACACAACAACCCATTGTCAAGCTTACTAGGTTTCCTCATATAGTTACCATGGGAGGAACCAAGGACACATTGGTTCATCCAGCGAGTCATCGTCCCCCATTTCCATATCAATGATCCCATCCCCAGGCAGTAGGACCATGAGAGGTCCCAACGAGTTGTGGTCTCAACCAATGACTCGTTTATTGACCCGTTGGTTCCTTGTCGGTCGGTTCAATTTTTATTTCGGGGATATTTTTATAATTTTCAACCTTTTGATACAAAACTACGTTGTTTTAAGTATAATTTACAAGATATTAGAGGAATTTGCGAATTTAGCCCTCATTTCGCACGTAGACTCCCAGAAAACGATCGTAGAATCCAGACTTCTTTTCTCAAGCAAGAACTAGGGGTCCTCATCGGTTGCGAAATTCAAGTTTTCTTCTTCGAGTTTCTTATCCATGTATGTAGGAGTGAAAGGGGTCGTTCTTCCCTTGTATCCCCAAAATCTTCTATATATATTTATCAGTTCAGCCATATGGATTTTAAATTAAAATTTGTCAAACTAATTTCTTTGAGATTTCAAGTAGAGTATTTCTCATGATTTTTAAGTTGCTTTATTATTCCTTATTTCTAGAAATTTTATTAGAATTGTATCTTGTAAAATGATTTAGTCCTAGTTCTTGATTCGGTAGAATTTAGAATCTTCCGTGTTGGACTAGTTTCCCTATAGCTTGATTCTATCTTGATTTGAGATCCCTATATTGTTAGTGTATGTGGAAACCTTAGTCCGAGATATATACATATCCCAGTCTCGGTCGATTATTACACTCGGTGTTGTCTAGAAAATGTCGGCGATCGGTTTGACTATAGTTAATTATTAAGGTGTCAATGGTGCCTCCTAGTTATCAGTATTATACTCGGTTATTAGATTTTAGTGGTTCTTTAGGAGGTCATGACACTTCGAATAAATCTCTTACCGGCCTTAGGACCTCGGCTTCATATTACAACTTGTTCTTTAGATGATCACGACGCTTCGGATAAGCGGCTCGACAAGTCTTGGTACACCGATTATAGAATCCCGATGGATAAGACTCTCGAGGTACTTCCGGATAGGTATTCCTAACTTAGTCTTGGGCCCCAATTTCGAGCTATGAGCCTAGTAATCTGTCTAGGACTATCCCGATTGGGAGTAGGACTTAACATAGGAACGGGCGAGTTCCCGAGCGCAACCAGGTTCCCCGAGAACTAGTTTTCCACCTTAGGTTATTTTTGTCCTTATAGCCCTAGACTTGTGATCACCGATTCATGCCTTTACACCACACAGCAGAGTATATTGGTCCTACTAATGGGAATGTATACAACGGACTCCCATCTAGCCTATGTGGTTATATATGCGGTTATAGACTTTCCCACTAGTCAATTCAGTGTTAGTTTAGCTCGGCTCGAGGTAATTTCAGATTATTCGGTTCAGATCGGTTCAGTATAGTAATTCAGAGCGGTATCTCAAATTTAGGGCATGTCTTTGACCATCGAGGCAGGTCATTTGACCATCTTAGTATATTGTAGTTTATTCGGTTTCAATATTTGATTGTTCATTGCATGTCTTTACAGTTTAGTTATTTTATTTTCCATGTTGTGGTTTCTCCTACTTACTCGGCACATTCAAAGTTACGGCGCGTACCTTCTATGTTGTATCATTTTATAGTACATTTGCAGGATCTCAGTCTCGGCACCGTTAAAAGATCTCGTCCAGAATTTTCCATGCACAGTGGTGAGTCCTCATCTTTCAAGGATGATGATTATTCTTTTAGTTATATTTCCTCTTAGTTAGACTTAGAGTTGGCTAGGGGCTTGTCCTAGCAACTCATCAAATGAATTCTTTCATACAAAGACACAAATCCAGATTTTTAGTTTTGTTTCGGTTGTATTAAAATTTTATGATTTAGTTCTTAATTCATAAATGTTTTATTTTATTAGTTTTAAAGCTTCCTTTATGTTTTTACTTTCAGTTGCCGAGTATTACCATAGACCATGGGTTGATTTGCGTTACTTATGACTCCAATCACCATGTCTCGTCCAGGGTATAGACTTGGGGAGTGACACCTCATCCTCCGACTCAGCCTCCCTCATCTCAACAGCTCTGTCTCTCTCTTCATGTAATAGTCAACCACTTTGCATTCATATAGGGTTATTGAGTTGACACACATAAAATTGACCTCTTCGCTTTCAACCCAGGAACTTGAGCTCACTTAGCTCATACCAAGACCCGTGGCGAGCAATGGTCTCCCTAGAATAATTGGCACTTCTAATTCCATTTCCCAAACAAGAACCACAAAATCAATCGGTAGAATGAATTTATCCACCCTCACCAATCGATCCTCTAGCACACCCATGGGTTTTTTTTATGGAGCGGTCAACCATTAACAGTCCTCATTGATGTGGGTTTAGTGTTTTCGAGCCCCAGTTTATTGAAAATGATAAGGGGCATTAGATTTATACTTGCACGAAGTTCGCAAAGTGCTTTCTTAGAAACATACAACTCAATAGTGTAAGGAATTATGAAGGCTCACGGATCTTCTCAGCTTTGGCGAAAGGTTGCTCATCATCATCGCACTATAGTGATGCAGTGTTTCCAGGTGCCCACATCTACCACCTTCTTCTTTTTTAACAACACCTTCATGAATTTGGCATATCCAGACATTTGAAGTAGGGCATCCACCAATGGTATGTGGATAATTTCTTGAACATGTCGATGAATTTGTAGGCCAGTCATCCTTTTTTCATAGCTAACCTTTGTGGATAGCGAGGTGGAAGCTCTTGGTTCAAGTTCTTCATCATTTGAGGCCTTCATGCTTGCCTCTTCTTCATCAACATGTGAGGGAACTTCGTCATCATTTCCCTCACATTCATCTTCCACTATTTTCACAACCACTTGGTGCTTTTGGCATATGCTCCAGTTCATTTTCATCATTTGATTTAGAATCAACAACCTCCTTAAGCTTCACACTCGCATCTCCAACCATTTTACCACTTTTCGTAACAATGGCCATGCATTGACTATCTTTGTTTAGGTTTGGCATCGTATCACTTGGGAGTGTTCCCTTCGTCGAGGGTTCATGTGAGTGGACAAGTTGTTCATTTGAGATTCCAAATCCGTAATGGAGGTTGAGTGAGAACACACCGTTTGAGGGAGGTTAGAAACCTCCCCTTTCAATTCTCCTTGACCGCGATAATGGTTGATTCAGCTTTCTTGAGGACTCTGGCTAACATCTCTTTAATTTTTGAGCAACCTACATCACTCACACTTGGCTGATTATTTTGGTTTTTCGACGTGGGAGGGAACATATAGGTTTCAACTTCCGATGATAACGATCGCGCTCTCGATTTTTCTCTCCTAGTGCCCATCTTTCATTTCTATCAGTGCTCATTGTGCTTCACAGTTTCTCAACCTTGATTCTCTTCCTGTGGGTGCCAAGGGCCTTGATTAGTCCCTTGAAGCAGGTGAAGAACCCCATCTGATTTTCCATCCCTATTATGGACCTCCTTCAGTATCTCGGTGGCGACGATTCTACCTCAAAAGTGCAATGGACCCTACATACCTACAACATTTAAAACTCTGGGCCGTACCTCCATCACATGTTTTTCATCGGTTCAAACTGCGTCATCATTTGAGCAAGATTTTCATCTACGCTTTATCTATTTTTGCAGCTAAATTTTGCCAATGCACTAGAACCAATATCATGTGTCAATACATTGTCTCTCTTGTATGCCATGCTCAATTTGTCGTTGTCATTCTGTCCAAGAGGGCCTTAGCTAATCCATATGTTTGATCGATGATTAATCCTCCAGCTAAATTATTGTCAACGAATTTGTTAATGGATTCTAGGACTCGGTAAAAACTTTGAAAGAGCACTCTATCGAGAGACCATGGTTGGGCAAGGGAACCTTCTTCTTAAACCTTAGCCATGTTTAATGCAATAGTTCTCTGGCTCTTGTCAAGTTCGTGATATCATCCCTCGGGCGTAACATTTTGACGGAGGAAGAAATGATCCAAGAATGCTTGATCAATTCTTTCCATGATGTAATGCAACCGGGAGGGTGTTCCGCCCAACCACATACTCTCGCCTCTCCGTTAGGGAGAATGGAAAGAACCTTAACCTGATAGACTCTTGACTTATAATGAATTATGTTGTAAGGCTGAGATCTTAAGAAATTCCTCAATGGCGGTTTACATTCGCATGATTTTCCACCGAAAGGCCCTTTTCATCTATAGCAAATGTAGCATTGTACTTGTGACATGGAACATGACATTTCCCACCATAGGCAGTAGGCGAATGGATCCTGCAACTTTGGGCATCACCGGATTATCTTTTTCATGCTCCATATTACCCTCAGCGAGCTATTCCTGCTAGTGAGTGATGACTCATATGACTTTACCCTAACAAGCACAACAAGATTAATGTCCATGATTACGATGCAAGACTAATTCAAATTAAAATCAACACAAGAATATCAAGTGCTAGTCCCTGGAAACGACACCAATTTTGATAATATCGAAAATAAACTCTTTGTTACGAGGAAGCGTAAACGCTTGTTGTATCAAAATAAATATCGTAGGATGTTGGGGAAGAATTCCACAGTGACTAACAAATCATATGCACAAGATTTTTGAAAAAATTGAAATTATTTCACATCACACAAAATAACAAAAAAAAAGAAATATTTTGGGGAGACTTGATGTTACAATATGGTATAGATTCTAACTATGCTAATTAGAATAACACAGAGTAACCAAAGTTGTCGACAATAATGAGAAGGACTAGAGGTGTGGTGTAGATGATGTGCTAATTATCCAAGGCTATGCTAGATAATCTCATTATTTCAAATAGTGTAAATAACCTTAGGTAGGTGGGCATTCTATATTTATCAACTTCATAAATGCCTCTTACTAGAGTTACCAATAGACACGGTCAAATCAACCCAATCAAGTTTGGATTAATAATTGCACTAATCTCTAGCTATTAGCTATTAATTAGGAATGAGAATGTGGGTTTGGCTATGTCTATTGGCTCACAATATCATCCATTTCCACCATTAAATTCTCTCCCAATATTTAATTCTTTTCTTTCAAGCAAAAATAAAGTAAGAAAAGTAGAACCATCTGCAACTGGATCTTCAATTATAAGTGGAAAGAACTTATGATTTACACTAATTAAACAACATTGAGATGAATATAGCAATACCCGATCTAATTAAGCACTCATCACCACACACCTCTAGTTAACAATTTAGCTACTCATGGTTAAGAAATTAAAAAGCATATTTAATAATAAACTCATTGATTTCAATAACAAGAGTAGCAAAATCAAATTCAGCGATAAGTCTTCAACAATGGTAGTGCGTTGCTATAGAGGAAGAAGAAGAAAAGAAAAACAATCTTTCTTAATTTCCACCAATAGAATTCCACTTTTCTTCTTCTACAAAGAGAATGTTCTCAAAAAGCTAAAAGTTAAGATCCGATAGATACAAAGTCAATAGAATCGGGAGTTTCCACTACTCCAAGTGCTTGGCATTCTTAGTAACTTTTGTGGGTATCAAAAACAAAAGAAAACATAATTAAGAAAATAACTGCAAACGATTGATACAAAAGAAAATAATCTAGTCTTAGTTGTATTCCCTGACGCGAGCGTCACTTTTTGATAACGCTCAAACCATACCTCCTACCAAGTATAAAGCGCACGTTGTCGATAAAGAGACAACTAGAGGAGTTGACCGATCTACAGGGAATATGGAAGGATTGGAGCTAAAGCCCATTAAGTGAACTTGTTGGGTAGTTACTCAAAATTGGGGTTCTAAAGAAAATAATAATTAAAAACAATTGTTAATATTTTGGTTGAAATCAAGAATGAAAGATAACTAGGGTTTGTGTTCCCCTATGGGTTCATAACTTCAACCCGACTATACATATATGATCATCCTGTCTTACTTGTAGAAATGATAACTAAGGTTCATCCAAATTACTAGTTCATCCCTATTGAATGATTATACTCAATCACCGAGTCCAGGTCTTATGGTAGGTGCAAGCTAACCGTTATCAATGCGTCACAAAAATTTAACTATCCTGCGACCAAAATTTAAGTTAATACAATGATTATCAAATCAAGACTTTATTGTAATTCGTTTCCTAATCCTACCTCTCTAGGCTGAAGAAAGCAAGGAATTCAGGCAAGTCTAATGTTGTACACCATAAAGAAATGTTTAAGGATGAAGAGAATACAATACAAGTGTTTTGCATTGGTTTGAATCCTTTTATGTAACCTAGCTTGTTAATCCACTATCGTTCCCACTACCCTAGCTATGGAGGTTTTAGCCTCTCATAGGTGCAAGATTGTAATTTACATTCATGAATAAAAACATAAGCCAATACTTGCAATTATGAATGAGAAAACCTTTTTAAATATATTAGCAAAATCCTCAAGAACAAAGTATGAAGACCAAGAGACAATCCGGGAAAGGTTGATCACAAGCCAATCAACTCAATTTTATCTTGTCTCAATGTTCTCTAACAACTTCTCACGTTGTCTCCTGAATTCTGACGTCCTCTAATATTGTATAATTAAAATAAAATATAAAAATATTTATACGAGACATAAAAATCTTTTCTAGGCTATGGGGTGAATTTCCATAAACGTGATGCGCCTTTGTCACCTCCGAATCCCTACGACCCATAGCAAGTTTGCACGGGTCATACCTGTTTCACCCATAGCAAGTACCGCTCGTACTGAGACTTGTAACTTTAGCCCATTTTCTACACATTCAAGCTATCTTTTGCACATTACATTTACCTTAACCTTATTTTTCCTATAATCAAAGAAAAAGTGACTTATATCCAAATAAACATACCTAAGTCCATGCTATTTTCTCAGTTTTGAGCGTCGAAAGTGCTGTAAACTCACATCATAACTACACCCTCAACTTAAGACTTTTGCATGTCCTCGGGCAAGAAAGAAGAAAACTAAAGACGAAACTCAACTAGAAAATAAACCTCGAATACTTCAACCAATATCAAGCAAAACTTGCACTATACATTAAACAACTTTTGACCCTCTTTCCATGAACCAATATCAACTAATGTACTAGAAACAACCACAAAACATGTTAGCGAGAGATCTACACACATGTCATCTAGCTATAAATGATAATCAAGTCATCACGATGCTTTCGCATAGACCAATGGTAGAAGTAAACATAACCCATGTTCCCTCACACCAAATGAAGTCCCCACTCATAGATATATTATCAGATATTGCATGCGAATGAATAAGCGACTCTCACTCTCACAAAAAGTTTCAAATGTTGTGTATCAAATACCATAGGCTTGCCCTTATGTTCTGTAGCTTCAATACCGTTAGATGGCCAAATTAGGATCACTATAGGACTTGTTGTAGCTTGTAATGTAGGCTTTAGGGATGTACATGATAAATATGAGAGATTTTAAGTGACTAACCTTCACTTGGCACTACATACATTGGCTTCCGTTCACCTATTTTACCCTCTTTTATTCTCATTCCTTTTCCTCTCTTTTCACCTCTTTTATATGCATTTGTATGGGCATGGTGTATTTTCAACCTTTTAAAGCATTTATTTTTTTATTTATTTTTCTTCACCTCTCTCTTTTTTTCTTTACACCACACCTCATTTTTAACCTTTTCTCTTTTCTTTCCCTTTTCCTCATTCCGCCAGTTACGCACCCCTACTCTAGCCACCCTCAACTTAGGCATTTTTATCTATGTTTAGGTTCACAATTTCCAAGAAAGGACCAGCACCAAAATAGGTTCATTATAAAAATGGAGTCTTTGTTCATCGGAATCAGTCGAAGAAAAATGGTCTATTTAAGGTTCAAAATTGGGATCAAAGGAATCATATGATTTTGGTAGGGTCATACAGGCTAAAGTGAGCTTAAAATGCCCTATGATCATATCCTAACCAACCGCCACTTAGACTATGCAATGACCAACTAGGAAAGTTCTAGATCTTTCACGTATGCTGATTCAGTATCCAGCCTCACTTTCGCTCATGGCATATAACATATTCGGTTACTGTATGTGGTTTACATATGGCTTTACAAGACTCTAATGCTAATAAACTAAATGACATAAAAATATCCAAAAATTCATGCATGCGATCACAAAGACATAATAATGCATCAGAAATTTTAAATGAGTCAATTTTTTCAAAAATTCAAAACTAGTGCACTTTCATTAGTGAGTACTCCTAAGTTATTTTTCAGAATTAAACAAAAATCACAAAATAAGAAAATAAAATCCTAAACATTCCAATTCTACTAGATAGCATGCCCGGGGAAAAGAAACACGGCAGAAAACCCTGAATGAATCAAAAATTCCAAAAATTACAAGTACACCCCCTCCCCACTTTTTGAAAATTGAGTTTCGCCCCCAAAGCATGAGCTGCAAAAAACGGAGAAGGGAACATACATGGCTGCTCAAACTTTTTCCATTCTGGGTTGCGTCCCATGAAACACCTGATTTAACATCGCGACACGACATGACTTTTGTGACTCTTGGTATAGTTATCTAGGTATAATACCTACATTCCTCTTAATTCCTCCACGTCTCCCGAGATACAACTTGATTCTTTGCTCATTTACACTTTGAACCTTTTGCTTCCTTATTCTCAAGATCCATTGCACCATGCCAGAACACATGTACCACTCTGTAGGGTCCCATCCATCTAAGATTCAACTTTCGAGGTGCAATAGGAGACTTGAATTGAATAGTAGGACCAAATCACCTAGCTAAACTCCCTTGTTGCTATCTTCTTATCATGGAAAATCTTTATCCTTTCTTTTTAAATGGCCTCACTCTCATAAGATCTAAGTCAGAACTCATCCAACTCATTGAGCAGGTTAAGCCTTAGCTTGTTGCTTCATTCCAATTCATATTGACTTTTGAGCCCTTAGTGCCCTTCTGTTGTAGTTACGATCGATAAATGACATGTTTTCCATAAACAAGTTACAGTACGAGAGACGAACCAATGGGGGTATTATAAGTTGTTCAGCAAGCCCACAACGCATCATCGAGCTTTCTAGACCAATCGTCCGACTAGTATTCACAATTTTAGTAGGGATGGTCTTGATTTCCCTGTTAGAAACTTCAATTTATCCATGACTAGGAGATGTTAGGTGTGGCCACCTTATGCTTGACACCATATTTTTCAATAGGATCCTGAAAGGTGGTTACAGAAATGACATCCACCATCATTAATAATATCTCTAGGAGTGCAAAACTGTGAAGATGTGCTTCCTTGGGAAGTAGCAAGACTTTTGCCTTCATTTTTTGGTAGTGCAATAGCCCCCACCCATTTGAGTAATCCACTGCTACCAATATGTATTTCATTCCATACGAAAGGCTAAAGAATGGGCCTATGATGTTGATGCCCCATACATCAAACACCTCCCTTCAAAGATAGGGGTCAATGGTAACTCGTGTTTTGAGGTGATACCGCCCTACCTTTGGCATTGAACACAGGACTTGGCATAATCATATGCATCTTGGTGAATAAAGGGCCTATAATAACCACATTTTAAAATCTTATATGCAGTTCTGATACCACTATGATGACCCCTGGCGGAGATGAATGAGAAAAGCCTCCGAATGCTCAACATGTTTGAACCATAGCACCTATGAATGATCCCATCTGCACAAATGCAAAATAAGAATGATTTTATACCCGGGAACCCAAGGATCAAACCCGGAAGTGAAAATAGAGAAAAATTGAAAATTCACACCGGAGTCACGAATAACCATGAGATGAGTCGTGAGGAGTGACCACGGGTCATGAGGTGACTGCGTGAATTCGGCATGTTGTGGAAGGCACGGGTGGAGGCCACGAGCTTGACCACGAGTTGTGGTCAGACCTCACAACTCGTGGTAGTTACGTGGTCAACCTTGGAGGATTGGCAAGTTGGGATGGGCGGTGTAGGCCACGGTGACCATGAGTCATGGAGTACGATCTCGAGACGCATGAAGTCACCCGTGGGATTCCCTTAGATGTTTGGGCAGTGTACTCAGTGGATCAAGGCCACGAGTCGTGCCCTGTGGCAATGACCCGTTAGGTCCCTCGTGGGGGCGGCGACCCGAAATTTTCTGTGATTTAATAAGGGTGTTTTGGTAACATCCTAAGACCTAAGGCCTAAACAACGTCATTTTGGATATGTTTCTAACATAGATAACATGGGTTAAGCCATTATGCATTCCTATTCTCATGCACAAGCTTTGAGAAGTTTTTGGGGGAATTCACGGTCTTCTTCCCAAATTTTCATCAATTTCTTTGTGGGTGTTCAAGGGAACTTTAAGTTCATCCATTCCACAGTGTGTAGGGTTTTAAATTCTTCCTCACCCATGCCCAATTTCGATTAAAATCATCAATCCTCCTATTCAAGTCTATGGGGTTTTACCCAAATGCGTGAAAATGTGATTTATCTTTATGGATATGATTTAATTGAGTTTTAATTATCGAATTTTTAATGATGGGTAGGTTTTATCATTATCTTCCTTTAATCATGTTTCAAGCTTTTAAATCCAAATTACCCATTTGATGAAAGTTCATGGAAGTTATGATTTATGATGAATACTCTATAATTTGAGTTTATTGATGATGGAAAAACATGATTTTCTAGTTACCCATGTTTAAGAGCATATCCAGAAAGTATTTAGTATGATGAAGTAATGGGCAATGGCCACATGTTGAAGAATCATTTACGATTTATGAAACGAATTACATGATTTATCGATTTATGATGGTGGCCGATGAAAAGGGCTTTGATTCTTTACTAAGCATGTTTTAAAGGGGATCAATGATGATAAATGTTATATTTTAGCCAATGAATCTTAATGCGTGATGTTATTGATTTATGTGAGCGTATATGCATGTTTTGTGAGCCGTGTCTAGCACCGAGCAACCCAACGTTCGAAGGACTACATCGGTGTCTCATAACCATATGTGCCACCGTAGGTTTCTAATGATATGTTGTATTGATAATGATCCCCTCCAATGTTATATCACACGCATGCACGACCCTCGCACGGCAAGCGGTCGGCTGCCCACTTCAGCGAGGCAGTGGGGCATCATGGCTCAATCATGATGGTGTCGGTTATGAAGAGTCCTCCCATTGTTCCGCATGTTTTATGCATTTTTATGTTTATGTTTTTGGCTCAAGTTATGTTTTGATTAAGTTTTCTTACGATTATGATAGTGAATGATTATGAATGGTTTTGAAAGCCTTAGCCTTATGATTATTATGAAGAGTTTGATGTAAGAATGTTGTCATTCTCCTATGTCTATTTATGAGTTTTACTTTACATTAAAAATGCCCGCCTTATTTATCGTGCATACTGTTCCATGTCCAAAACCTTAGAAGAGCTAAGGGCGTTACCATGATATAGATATCAAGCTAAAGGGCCAATCGAGCCGGTGATAGCTCACAAGGGCGGTCCTAAAAATATAATAGTATCAGCCTACGTTGGCGTAGTTGCAGGGCATAGGGTGATCGACCCTTAACTCGCTCGGTGCTAGACTCTTCTCTGAAAAAGATCATGCAATGATCTACATCATATATAACAAAGCTCAACACATCTAGTAAGCTGAAGCTCAACATAAAATCATGCATAACTCAACATCATATGAAGCAGAGAAGCTCAATATTGTCTGTTGACAAAGCTCAACAATGACATCACATGTCAATTACGAATTCATGCATATGGAAGGCCTTATTTCAAACATACCACAAGATCAATTATAAGTGAGAGCATCTACTCCAAATAATGTAGTAAGCTATATGTAGGAATAGATAACTCAACAACCACAAGCTAGAAATTATGAAATTTGGGGGACTTCCCTCCAAACAATATGGTAAGCTTATTTAGGGAAAATCATCATTTAAACCAACGTATTGGCATTTCCCAAAGATTTATCAAACATGAATCTACTCATTTCATTTTGATAACAACATCATAATCACGGGCTTTAGAAACATGCTTTTCATCATCAAATTCTCATCATCATTATACATTAAACATCATTCTCTTCTTTCATGAACTTCATCCATGAGCATTCGATTTCATAATTAAGAAAACACAATTTGATTGAAAAATAATTTAAATCTTCCCAAGCTTCACAATTCACAAATATAAACATAATCTAATCATACTCATGTATAAAAATTGAAGAATTATGCAATTGGGTAAAAACCATAGCAGTCATGAGAATTTCTTACACTAGATAGAGAGTGGGCATGGGTGTGGAAGAGACACCCTCATGACACGCATACCTTGGAATGGTTAATTCTAACACCTTCTAATTGCCCAAGATGAGATTCCAATGGAAACCTTGAGATCTTGCCTTGAATCACCTCTTCAAACCTTCAAACTTGCATGCATGGGAAGAATGACATAGAATAGGTTTTCCCCTGCTAAAACCCACTAAAACGATCCTTAAATGACATAGTATAGGCCCCTAGGATTTAGAAATTACGGAAAAACCCTTATTAAAATGTCAATACCTTCCGGGAGTCGCAGTGGGGACCTAACGATTCGTCAAGAGGTAACAACTCGTCGAATTGTTCGTCAGTACACTGGCTATTAGATATCCTAGGGCTAATAATGGGTGACTTAAATATTCATTGCTCGAGACCACGACTCATGGTCACCTCCCATCATGCACCCTATCTCATTCTCAAATAAAGTTCACAATGATTGCTGTAGCGTCACCCACGAATCATGGGGACTGGCCACGACTCGTGGGGTCGCTTTCGTTAAGTACACTGGTCGATTCTTCTATCTATTTCAACACTCACCCCACGGCTAACTTGACGACTCGTAGAGACTAACCACGAGTCGTTCCCACGCTGTGGGGACCTCTAACCATCATTTCCTCCAAGCATCCCCATGAGTCACCTGATGACTCATTAGGGGTCCCTCCTCCTGAGAGTCATCCAATGGCTAGTCCTGCAACTAAAGCGCCCATTTCCATCTTTTCCCTATTTCAACTCCCGAGTCCGATCTTTTGGTGGCCAGGGTATAATAGCCACAAGTGACCCCATCCTAACCCATGGTCTAACATAACACTTGTAAACTAAATAAACATAAGCATAAGCTATATAAAAAAATAATTATCCAAGAAATTTTGATTTGAAAAGAGTAAACATAACTGAAAGGAACATTGAGCAAGCTGTCTGGCTTGACTACTAACTAATTAGTTCTTTGGGACAAAGCTTGACTAACTCCAAATCTGATAGTAAATAATAAAAACAAAAATAAATAATCATCCTCGGAAGATGAGGACTCACGAATTAATGTTGCAGCTGAAATCGACAGAGGGGAAACTACTGACGATATTGAGTCCAAGAACATGAGTTTGCATCATAATACGATATAGCATAGAAGTATGTGTCGGTACTTTGAATATGTTGCTTGAGTAAAATGAGATATATACGATAAGGATGGAAAATAGCAGACTGAGACTGAATGAAATGACCAACTATTAACTGGGTACTGATATATGCTGAGTTATAATTGTGAAACGGTCAATAATGACCCTGGCTGACTGTCATAAACATGTCCTAGGGAGTGACTTAAGTGAGCTAAGGCGAGATTGAATTTAATGGACATTATTGATAACTTGGAGGAAGTCTATAACCTATATATAACCACCTGAGCTAGACATGAAGTCTTATGTATACACCCTATCAGAGAAATCCCAATGTACCTTGCCAGGGTATAGTGGCTGGTTGGATGATCACAAGGTTTTGGGCTGATTGGGTCAATAATCTACGGTGGAAACATAGTTAAGGAACACAAGAGTCAGCATTTGGAACTCAGTTCACTTTCGGTGCTAAGTACTACTCCGATAGGATAGTCCTAACTTGACTACAATGCTAATAGCAATAAGCTGAGGTCCTGGACTAAATCAGGAATACTTATGTTGAAGTAACCTTAGAGTCTATAGGAATGGATAGCTGGCGGTGTTCTAATATTGGTGGAACAAGCATGCGGAAATCGTAACCTTCAAAAGAACTAACTAATAACCCAAACTAGGGAGTATTTATGACCTAACTCCTCAAGATCTGTCTATTATCAAACCCAATCAGGCGACTTACTGAAAGATACTGAAAATGCTAATTTCTGACCCGAGGCTTGGACTACCATGAAAACTAATTGTGAACTCACGTGATGGTAACAACATGGAAATTGAGAACTAACAAAGTAAAGCAACAATAGTGTCTTGTCAACTAGCAAGACCCATTTTGTTGCATTTATAGAACTAGGTCTATAACACATTTCATAAAGAGAGTAACAACATGTTTAGTGAATAGTGAAAACATAGAAAAAATTCATAACTACCAATCACACAAAATTCGAGTTTAGTACGAAAAATTTACCCTATATCTACTTTGCGGGGCTAGAATTGATAAAGGAAATTACATTAAGTGTTTTGGGGAAAAGGGAAGGGCAATTCCCTTGTTGAATTCCCATATACCTAGAGTAATATCCTTATAAGAAATCTACAGAAGTCTTGATGAAAATGGAAGCCCTAGCTTAGCTACGCACGACTATACGGAACTTCTACGTTTTGGAAATCGTGAGTTGAGAGAACATACCGTATATTTGATCTGCAGAGCTAGAACTAATAAGGAAATTACATAAGAAGTTTTGGGGCATAGGAAGGGAAACTCCCTTGTTGAATTCCCACATATCTGGAGTAATATCCTTAGGAGAAATCTTGATGAAAGCGGCAAGCCTAGCTTTGCTAAACGGTAATTATCTGGAACTTCTATGTTAAGGAAATTGTGATTTGAGCAAAAATGAGAGGGATTAAGTTGACCACCCCTTTAATTCTCTCAACACACTGCCCAAAATGACATTTTTTAGGGATTAAAAGGTGAAATTTATGAAAATGCCCTAAAGAAAGTTTAGAAAAAGAAAGCTGTCGTCGGGATCTAATGGGTCACAAAATGAGTCATTGGTTGACAACACGACTTGTTGGGTCCAGCTATTGGTCTTGGGGCCTAAACTAAGCTTAGTAGAACCGACCAATGCGAGGGGACAACGACTCATTGGATGAACCAACGGTTCATTGGTTCCTCTCATATTAATTAGTTGGAGAGATTTTGAACTGAGAGCTTGGACTCCTACCAACGAGTGACTGCTGACTCATTGGTCCGACCAATGGGTCATTGTCACCACTCTTCCTAGCACCAGTTTTCTAGACTTGGCTCATGGATAGAAGCGATGTCTCATTGTGTGGAACAACATGTCGTTGTTGCCCCTCGTCGCCACCGGAACGGATTTATTACCTTAGAACTCTCCCAATTGCTCAATAGGATGGGTATTTGCTCTCTTCCACGACC
Organism: Datura stramonium; assembly: GCA_018107945.1. Taxonomy (NCBI): domain Eukaryota; kingdom Viridiplantae; phylum Streptophyta; class Magnoliopsida; order Solanales; family Solanaceae; genus Datura; species Datura stramonium. Next base: position 61,354 of record JACEIK010002994.1, read on the forward strand.
TGTTACTGGGCTTGTTAGTTGAGGAAGGACTTCCTGCAGGGGCGACGACGACTCAAACAACGGGTCGTTACAACTGACAACGACTCATTGTTTGGGTTGTTTTGAAAAAATTTTACGTTCATCACGGGTTTTCATGCAAAGTTTGAGTTTGTTCTAGGAAAGTTTTGGGTGTTACAGATTGAACTACGAGCCATACAAATATTGTACAGGTTTTGTGAGACTCCTAATTTAGGATTGTGCTAAATTGTCTAAATTTTCTGCATATTTACCACATATTAAGAGATACGTGAACACTATCTCTATCTTACAATTTGATGAGTTGGTAATTTACCAACTCATAAGGCTTTTAAGCATAAGATTTTGCTTTGTTTTCCTATAAATTAGGAAGTCTTTGTTCCTTTTCTCTTTTATATTTTAGGTATTGAACTAAACATGGAAAAGTACAATGCTTTAGGTGAGGAATATGCGTTACAGTAGAGGGCACTGTGAAATGCAGGCAAACGCAAGTCTGCTTGGGAAGATGGTAATGTGAACTTGGCGGAGCATGGGTTGGAAACTATGATATAAAGGAAAAAATGCAGGACACACTAGAACAAAGTTGTCTTGACCTACGAAGAAAGGCTGCAGGCTCATGGATGGGAACCCACCAAATCCGGGTGCCTCGCAGATTGGCCAAAATGCTAAAAAAAAAGGTAAAATCGTCAGTACCGAGGCATAAGTATATTAGAGAAAGTTCCAAGGGAAAATATGGAAAGATGATCCCAAAGGAATGTGTAGAATTTAACTAATGTTGTACTCACCCATATCATATCATGACATTTTAGCATTGAAATTGTAGAGAGAAGTAGTGAGAGAAAGAATAGAGTACATTATTCTTCTTCACGATTTCGATCTAAGTACTCCATTGTTGCACTTTGAAAAGCTTGAATTGACTATTCATGATTATGAATATTGATGATTATCTATGAGTTTGATTGATTTATCTTTATTTTTGAGTAGCTAATTTGCTAGCTATGGATGTGTGCTTAATTTAGTTGAGTATTGATCAATTGTTCTTAACATTAATCTAAACGCATGGATCTATTGTTTCCTCTGAATTTTAATTGAAAATTAGTGGTTGCAAATGCTAGTTTAGTTTACTTATCCTTCTTGAGCTTGAGAATGATGAGTGAGATATTGTGAAACAATAGTGGGTATTTGGAGTATGGATGTGTGAGGTTGAGCTAGATATAGTCAAAATAAAAATTCTTACTCCATTAAAGTTGAGACTAGATATGGCTTGACCGTTTCTCAAGCTTGGAGTGGATGGTTTTTAATTAGGACCTTGGGGTTTGAGAAAACCCAAGGTAAAAACATCCTTGTGGTTGAAAAACAAGAGGATGTGCTTTGATCCATGTTGTCCATGCTAGAAATTGATGTTAAGGCAATTGAATTAATCTGATTTTATTAACATTTCACTCATGTCTGCCTCCCTATACTTTTCTTCTTTGTTTGCGACAGCCTTTGTTCAATTAGCTTTATAAATTTGGATACAATATTGTTTTTCCGCTTTTCCCCAATCTCTATTCAAACATGTTTAAAAAATAATGACCAGATTCAATTTGAGCTAGTTCACTACATTTTGTTTATCCAATCTCAATTCCTAGTGGAATTGACCACGACTGATCAGATATTTTTGTTTTGAGAACAACCAATTCCACCTCCCTTAATTGCCAGAGATTATTGAGTTCGTTGTTGGGAGTTAAGTCTAATAGCCATTACTTGTTTAATAATACAGCTATTTTTCATCTTGTGTTCTTTTTTACTTTGTTTTTGGGCTTTTATTGTTTCTTTAGGTCTGCGAAGATGAGCCATCTTGCAATGTAAGTAGCATGGGTAGTTTAATGGAGGGAGAGGATGGTCCTGTGATTAATGATGCAGCTGGTTCCATTCGCCTACCACCCATTGTAGGGAATGTGGTATTTCATATCCTGTGACACCATGTGGCATTTATTTCAAATGAAGGTGTTTTCGGGGGCAAGCTAATGAGGATGTTAATCAACACCTCATAAAAACATTATTGAAATATGCCAACTATTCAACATTACAAACACATCGAGAGGCCAGGAATCAATCCGTTTGAGATTATTCCTATTCTCTTTGTGAGAGAGGCCACGATTTGTTTGGAGGTGTTGCCTCACGGTCTATTACATCATTGAATGGGCTACTTGAAGAAGCATTGAGATATTCATTCCACCTTCTCAAGTGCTCTAGTTGAGGGATGAGATTACAAATTGTAGACGCTTTTAGGAGAGTCGATTCATGAAGTTATTTTACGTAGGTCAAAGAAGGTCGCCATTTGTCAGTCATGAGGTACGCCGATATGGTGTTTCTCCAAAGATTCTATAGGTCTCTTGACTTTATAAACAAATTAGTATGGCCAAAAAATCATGCAAGGGGTTTCAATCATGGACCAAACATTTGGCATGGGTATTCATGAAGTGTTTACGTGACTCAAACAGAAGGTCACCATTTGTCCCAACCATGGTCTACCCGATGTGGTGTTGCTCCAAATATTCTATTGGTCTCTTGACTCTATAAACAAGTGTGTAATACAATCTTGCATGAGTTCAATCATGGACCAAACATTTGGAAGGGCTAAGACACTTCTTGATAGGATAACCAAAACAAATAGAGCATGGAACATGAAGGACACCAAGGTGTCCGCAAGTGGTATATTTTCTAGCAATCTAGCAGCCGAGTTAAGGAGGCATGGTGAAGAGAGAGACAAAACTTTAGCTAAGATGATGACATAGGAGTAGTAGATGCCAATCACATGTTGGTCAGGAGCCAGAAGGCGTCAACGCTATTGGTACCCTAAGGCCACAATGCATAAGGAACATGTCCCATAACCTAGATATAATAAGGAGTGTCGATTCATGGAAGGCCAGATGATAGGTTCTCATTAGGGATATCAATTTTAATCAAGACCCTTGGCTTCCTATGTGAATCAAGGTTGGAGAGATTGAGACATCCAAGGATGAAACAGTGAGATTGATCTTGGAGGCATAATTGCGTGCCCTGATCTTGGGCATAATTGCGTGCCCAAGTGCTATTTTATAACTTAGTTTAGTCATGTTTGTCTATTTATGCATTTACATTCTCATGTGATTTTATGTAAACTTGGATATATACTAACCAACATGATTAGTCCTTGTTTTTTAGGCTAAAAATGCATTTTAGGGATTAATTTATGATGGGTGAAGTGGAGGAATGGAATGGGAAGCAAATTGCAAAAGTCGGCAAGGAACCATGCTATGGCAAGGATGCCGCGCCCAGCGCCGTGCCACGCCAATGCCAGGCGTGAGAAGAAGGCAGTAAGCAGGCCATCTGCGCTCCAGCGCCATGCCATGCCAGGAACATCTGCGCGACAGTGGCCGTGTAACACAGGCCATCGCGCTGGACAGGCAGCGTGCCATGCCGGCCATCGCGGCAAGCTTCAGGCGAGTGTCAATTTTAAGTGATTTCCAGTGTGCATTCGCGATATCTGCATGTCACGGAGGTAAATTGGCGCGTCTACCTCCGTGCCATGGAGCCATTCCATGACGGGGAAAAGTGTGTGGATTCCCTATTTACTATAAATTGAACCCTTATCTTCTAAAATAAAATTGTCATGAAATATTTTCTTAAAACAAAAGAGGAGCGAAGAGAGAAGTGAAGAACTCACCTAGGGTTCATCAATTTTACATTCTATTTTGTTCATTCTTGTAAGTAAAACTACTTTATCAATGTTTTCAAGTAATTGTACGAACATGAGTGGCTAAAACCCTTCCTCTAGGGTTGAGGCCACGTGATATGATTGTAACTCCATGAAGACGTTTTGGTTTGAGTTGTTAATTGTTGTTTTATCTTACATTCTTTATTATGGTTGTTTTATGCTTGATCACCATGAAAACAAATGCGTTAAGCTTAGGTAAAAGCTTGAAAGAGTAACCCTAGGAAAGTGCAAGAGAATGTAGGGAGCAAGTTCTTATCTTTCGATATGATTCGCGGTTAGGATAAAAATTATACCTAATTTTCCTTGCTTGGTTAATAAAACGGGATGATAGCAAGACACTGGCTTAAAATTATCACTCCACCACTCATAGAAGTAGTTGTGAAGCTAAGTTAGGTTAAATGATTAGAGGTACGAAAGTCCCAAATCAAGAGCATAAACCCCGTAAACCACATCCATGTAGTTGAATTGCCCACGAAGTAGGATGTCACATCCCCGCTCAATGATGTGTAAGGCTAGTTTGTCGTGTTTAGAGGCTCTAAAGACCATGAACATTGCATATTCTAACTATGTGAGACAACAATTGATAATATCATACTTGAACCATTGCAAAGTTGGTGTTGCATGATTATCCGGCCTTAGCTCTAGTTGCTTCTTATATTGGTTCTAGATTATTTTGTGACCACCCCAAAACATAATAAAACTTCTATAACCAACACTTGTGAAGGTTAATCTCACACTTAAACTGCATAATTTGCTGAATTGGTCCAGTCCCTGTGTGTTCGCATCCGGCTCTTAAAAAGGGCCACTGTATTACTTGTACGACCACGTACGCTTGCGTGTGCGCTGGAGCGCGAAAAAGTTTTTGGCGCCGTTGCCGCGGACTGGCGAAGTTTAGTAAATTTTTCTGTTTTTGTGTGATTTTTAATTTCCTTAAGTGTTGAGAAACTTGGTCTTAGTCCGATATATTGCAGGTGACAAGTTTTCCTTGAAGAGCTGGCAAGGAATAGAGAGCTAGTGGAACCGTTGCTGGAGCCTGAACGTCAAATTCATTTACGCGGGAGGGAAGCTCTAGAGAAAAAGCTAAAGAGACTTCAGGAGAGGCTACAACAACACCTACCGGCAGGACAAGCAAAGTTGTTACCTGATATCATGGCAGCCCGACCAGTTCGCGAAGTGGCTATCCCACTAGAGACAAATGTTACCTCTAGTATCCGCAAACCGGAACCTGGAGGAAATTTTGAATTTAAACAGAATATGGTGAAGCTGTTGCATTCTAGTGGCCAGTTCACTGGAATGACTCATGAGGACCCACAACAGCACTTATAGAACTTCCTTGAGTTTAGTGACACGTTCGTCCCCACCAGAGTGTCCACAGATTATGTCCGACTTACCCTCTTCCCATTCTCATTGTTGGGAGGGGCAAAGAGGTGGTTAAAATTTGAGCCACCGAACTCCATAACTTCTTGGGCTGATTTGGTAAAGAAGTTCCTTATAAGATTCTTCTCTTCAGGAAAGACTGCCAAACTTAGAAGTGAGATATTAAGTTTCAAGCAGAGGCCTGATGAGAACTTGTATCTGGCTTGGGAGAGATTCAAGTCATTACTGAGAGACTATCCCCATCACCAGCAGTCCAATGAATCGTTAGCACACACCTTTGTAGAAAGTCTAGACCCACACATAAAAATTTTACTAGACTCTGCATCGGGTGGGATAGCCTTAGAGAAGACTTATGATAAGCTGTACACTTTGTTGAATAGAATTGCTCAGGGAAATCAAGAGTTGCACAGTGAGCCATCGAGAGGGGAAGGAAAGAGAGCAGGGCTGATAGAAGTAGATGGTATGAATGCTTTGGTGGAACAACTAGCTTCATTCAGCATCAGATTATGACTCAGTTCAATAAAATAAGTATGAACCAACAGCAGGGTCAGGTAAATGCAGTTCAGCAAGCTTTGAGTTGGTGTGAAATCTGTGGCAATAATGTGCACAATGTAGAATCATGCGGGGCCAATCCGAAATCAGTCAATTTTGTGGGGAACGTTCAGAGAAACAATCAGAATTTTGGGAACAATTACAATAAGAATTGGAAGAGCCACCCGAATTTTTCTTCGGGTGGAAATCAAAGGCAAAGCTACCAGCAACTTAAGCAACAGCAGTATTAGCAGCAGAACAGGTACAATGATGGTCAGTTGAGTAGCAACACTGAGGAGACGTTGCAGAAAATTATGGAGACACATGCCTAATTAGCAGAGAATCAGGCGAGGATGGCATCATATTTGAAAAATCAGCAGTTTGCCACCAGCAATCTAGAGAAGCAAATGGGTCAAATAGCAGCTGCTCACCATACTAGACCACAGGGAGGATTACCCAGTGACACAGAAACAAACCCCCGCCAGGTTAATACCATTAGTCTGAGGAGTGGACAACAATTAGCTGATGCGACACCGAAAGAGAGGAGAAATGAGGTGTAGCCGGAGTTGGTTAGAAAAGGACCATCCACTGATAAGGGAGAGAATCAGAGTGTTGTGCAACAAAATGCACAATCATCATTGCAGCCAGCACAAATACTACCACCACCATTTCCGCAGAGATTCAGAAAGAGCAAGGAGGAGGAATGCCCATAAATTATCCTTTGCTTGATGTTTTGCAGGGAATGCCCAAGTATGCTAAATACTTGAAAGATGTGGTGGCCAACAAAGTTATATTGGTGGATGTTAAAATAGTAGCACTGAACAGGAGTGTAGCCACAGGATAATGAGCAAAATACCTAAAAAGCTCAAAGACCAAGGGAGTTTTACCCTCCCTATAAAAATTGGTAAAGCTGAGGTGATATGAGCTTTATGTGATTTAGGGGCAGTAGTTAATCTATTGCCCCTATCTTTGTTTAATACCTTGGGGTTGGGTCAACCGAGACCAACGAGATTGATGTTGCAGCTGGCAGACAGGTCGCGAGTGGCACCAGATGGAATTATAAAGGACCTTCTCATCAAAGTGGGTAAGTTTATCATATCTGCTAATTTTATCATATTGGATTTTCATGAACCAGGTACCCCTGATCTTTTGACGGCCATTCTTGGCCACTGGAGGAGCCATTATCGATGTAAGAGAAGGGACCCTGAAAATGAGAGTCGAGGATGAAGAAGAACTCTTCCGAGTCTACCAAGAGATCAACCTACCCACACATTACAGAAACCTTTGTAAGGTCAGTGTGTTCTCAGAGGATAAGTGGTGGGTGGTAGATTCCATGGGTCCACAACCAAAGGAGATGATTAGTTTTCAGCCCGAATCTGATGAAGGGCTTCAGTGTGAGAAGAAGTGGAGGAAGAGAGGGATAGAGTGGTGGCTGTTCCCTCAAAAAATAAAAAGAAAATAAGATGGTTCTCGAAAGGGAACCCAGGTATGAGGATGTCCTGAAAAGGATAGTCCACGTCGTGCCACGACGTAAAATTAGGCGCTGCTTGGGAGGCAACCCAAGGGTACCACAGGTACAATTTTTAATTTTTGTTTGTTTTGATTTTGTTTATTTTCAAACTGTGTTGTTTTGGGGGGATATTTAAGCACGGATGGAAGGGAAATTTGTGTACCCTTGGAGGAGGAAGCTAAGCAGCATGGAAAGGGAAAAGTGTGGGATCAAATGCCCATTTGTTCAAATATGACGAAAAACATGTTGTTAGCTAGGCCTAGAGGCCTCAGGGATTATTTCTCACCCTTTTTGAATTTTAATTTGGTGCTATGGGGACATAGCATGATTCAAGTTTGGGGTGAGGGAAATTTCAAAAATTTTGTGCTTAATGACTTTGGGTGAATGTGGTGCTTGATATATTTGTTGAGGAAAATTTTAAAATTTTGTTGAGTTGAGCATGACTTCACCAGCCATTGGTTTTTCTTTTCGGTTCTTTTCCGATGGGGGGTCTTTGAACCGAAGAATAAAAATTTTCTTTGTTTGTACATAGTGCTTTTAGTCATAGGTACAGACTATGTAGATGATGGATGGATGACGACCGTCTTGAGGGAAAATTAGTCAATAGGTTTTGGTTTTTGAACCCATAGTTAATTGATGGCTTGATATTCTTGTTATGTGCTATACATGATTGTGAGATACAAGTGTGGTTAGTGTTAAAGCATGTGAGAAGTTGTATAACTCTGTTTGAGACACCTAGGCTCTTGAATGTGACTCGATGTGCTTAAAGCTTAATTTTGAATTCTTGTGATTAGCTGAGTTAAGAGTCTGCTGAATGTGTCCTAAATTGAGCATGTGCTGTGAGTGGAATTTTTTTTAATATTCCATGCTATTGTGAAGTGTCTAGAACTTGCCTGGTGTGTATACAAAACGAAATGAGGGATGTTGATTGTAGGAGATGATTTAGGCATTTCTTTGAATGAACCTAATTTTTATCCCTCGCTTTACCTACCTTGAATATCGGATCCTAGTTATCCCCATTGAGTCTTAAGCCTATTCTTTGATAGCTACAAAATAAGCCTAATCCTTTTTCTTTCATTAGCCTTGAATTTGATTCAGAATTCATAAGCGCTTAAGTGAAAAATCTGAAAGAGTAAAGGAGTGAGAATCAGAAAAAAAAGAAGGAAAAATAACAGTTGTGGGAGTTGAGAAAGGTCAAGGTGCACTTGTTTGAAAATTCTTGAGTATTGGTAGAGAGTAAGAAAACAAATGAATGAAAACGTTTCTTAAGTACTCCTTACTAACAAGCTAAGTGTGCTTTAAGAAATGGGAACAAGAAGAGGAAATTTAAGAGTGAAAAGCAGGAGGGTGAAGTAAGAGAATAGATGTCCAGAATTAAGGTGTGATGTATTAAAAGCGCTTGGGGAAGATAGCCACTGTTATTATCCATAATAGTACCTACCCCTCCCTTAGCATACATTACAACCCATTATGTCCTACTTGATCTTAAGTTCACACATCCGTAAATTAGTGGAGTAATACAGTAAAGGCAAGCTTATGGGTCACGACATGATGCATGTGAATTCTTTGTGAGAGCGAGCTTAATTTCCATTTATATACCCATACATGGTGTGATTTGAAACTTTGTGAGTGAAAATGGGTAACTCTCTTKTGTTGTGAGGRCACATGTTTAATGAAAGATAAAATTCATGTCRGATATCTTGATCGGTTGATGTGCATGAGTTTGCTGAGATTGAGAGTSGATTCTTGAGGTTAGGAAGTCYTAACATGGTTGTATTTAATTTTAATGGTTAAATCTTGCATGCTCTATTTTTAACTTGCTATCTTAAATAGTCATTGTAGCCGTAKCKTGAATTKTCTTGCTAAATTAGCTAYGTGGGAGTCTTCATATGCATGAGATGTAAAAGGGTTGTTCGAGGACGAACAAAGCTTTAAGTGTGGGGTAGTGATCTTGGGCATAATTGCGTGCCCAAGTGCTATTTTATAACATAGTTTAGTCATGTTTGTCTATTTATGCATTTACATTTGCATGTGATTTTATGTAAATTTTGATATATACTAACCAACACGATTAGTCCTTGTTTTTGTAGGCTAATAATGCATTTTAGGGATTAATTTATGATGGGTGAAGTGGAGGAATGTAATGGGAAGAAAATTGCAAAAGTCGGCAAGGAACCATGCTATGGCAAGGCTGCCGCGCCCAGCGCCATGCCACGCCAATGCCAGGCGCGAGAAGAAGGCAGCAAGCAGGCCATCTGCGCGCCAGCGCCATGCCACGCCAGGCACATCTGCGCGACAGTTGCCATGTAATGCAGGCAATCGCGCTGAACAGGCAGCGTGCCACGCCAGACATTATGGCAAGCTTCAGCCGAGTGTCACTTTTAAGTGATTTCCAGTGTGCATTCGCGATATATCCGTGTCACTGAGGTAAATTGGCGGGTCCACCTCCGTTCCACGGAGCCATTTCATGACGGGCAAAAGTGTATACATTCCCTATTTACTATAAATTGAACCCTTAGCTTCTAAAATAAAATTGTCACGAAACATTATCTAAAAACCGTAGAGGAGTGAAGGGAGAAGTGAAGAACTCTCCTAGGGTTCATCAATTTTACATTCTATTTTATTCATTCATGTAAGTAAAACTACTTTATCAATGTTTTTAAGTAATTGTACGAACATGAGTTGGTAAAACCCTTCCTCTAGGGTTGAGGCCACGTGATATTATTGTAACTGCATGAATTCATTTTGGTTTTAGTTGTTAATTGTTGTTTTGTCTTACATTCTTTATTATGGTTGTTTTTATTCTTGATCACCATGAAAAAAAATGCGTCAAGCTTAGGTAAAAGCTTGAAAGAGTAACCCTTGGAAAGAGCAAGAGAATGTAGGGAGCAAGTTCTTATCTTTCGATATGATTCGCGGTTAGGATAGAAATTATACCTAATTTGCCTTTCTTGGTTAATAAAATGGGATGATAGCAAGACACTGGCTTATAATTATCACTCCACCACTCGTAGAAGTAGTTGTGAAGCTATGATAGGTTAAATGATTAGAGGTATGACTGTCCCTAATCAAAAACATAAACCCTGTAAACCACATCCATGTAGTTGAATTACCCACGAACTAGGATGTCACATCCCCGCTCAACGATGTAGTTGTGAGGCTAGTTTTTCGTGTTTAGAGGCTCGAAAGACCATGAATATCGCATATTCTAACTATATGAGACAACAATTGATAATATCATACTTGAACCATTGCAAAGTGTGGTGTTGCATGATTATCCGACCTTAGCTCTAGTTTCTTCTTATATTGTTTCTAGATTATTTTGTGACCACCCCAAAACTTAATTATAATTTACCAAAAACTTCTATAACCAACACTTGTGAAGGTTAATCTCACACTTAAACTGCATAATTTGTTGAATTGGTCCAGTTCCTGTGGGTTCGATTGTGATAGAGAAAAAAGGTGGAGGAACTAAGAGCCCGAAGGAGATTGGGATGAATACCATAGAAGTTCAAATCCGTATATACCCCCTTTTAAATATAATGTGGTCCCGATACAACTGGGTGTGAGTGATGTTAGGAGTTCCAAAATTGAGGAGATGCTTGATCGGGTATTAAAGATTGTAGAGTTCACCGAGAGTTGTGTTAAAGAATTGAAAGGGAGGTGTCTAACATTGACCAAATGGCGATTTACCTTTCAACCTCAATCATGCATTCGAAAGCCCAACTGAATCACCTTTCCACCCAAATGAACCCGATAATGAGAGAACCCTTGAGAGTGACATGAAACCAAACCAAAAGAAAGATATCATTGCATGACTATTATCGCAATGAGTGGGAAATTTGTTAATAATGAGGGTGATAAGCCCAAGATGGTTGTTGATTCCAAAACAATTGAAGATAAAGTGAATGAGGAGGTGCCAAGAACACTTATTGGTGTTGATAATGAAGTGATGTTAGAGGAGGAAGGAATTGATGCTCCTCCTCACACTGAGAATGTTGATGACGAGGACGAGGAGGCCCCCAATGCTAAAGGCCAAATGACTATAGTCCCACCACCTTACCGTTGGTGGTTAGCTAAGAATAAAGAGGACGATCATTTAAACAGTTCATCGACATATTCAAAAAGTTGTCTGTCAACATCTTGCCAGTTGATACCTTGCTCCAGATACCCAGATATGCAAAGTTCATGAAGAAGCTTTTGGAAAAAAGAGTAGTTGATGTGGGCAAAGTGGAGGTGTCACATCATTTTAGCATTGTGATGGAAAGTAACCTTGTTCCATAAAGGGAGGACCCTGGAACATTCACGATTCGATGCAAAATTGGAGTTTAGATGTTCAACAAAGATCTATGTGATCCAGGGGAAAGCATAAACTCGATGCCTCTCATGATTTTCAAAAAGTTATATTTGGGAAGTCCCACGCTTATAACAATGAGGTGTCTAATGGCGGATTATTCTATAGAACATCTAGTGGAAATTCTTTTAGATGTGTTGTTCAAGGTTGACAGATTTATCCTTCCAGCCAACATCGTTGTGTTGGATTATGATGTTGATATTGAGGTGCCCATTATCTTGGGGCGACCACTCTTAGACACAAGGCAAGCTTTAGTTGATATGGAGCTAGGAGAGCTAATGTCTCAGGTTGGTGGTGACGAAGTAACATTCAATGTATGTCAACCCACAGAACCTCCTGATGAATTCCAAAGAGGAGCAAGGAGTAGATCTTAAGGAGGAGGACAAACCTCTAGATGGATGATGACATTGTGAGGAGAAACTGTTGTGCCGCGATATTAAATAAAGCGCTTTTTGGGGGGCAATCCAAGGGTATTTTGATTTATTTTTACTTCATATTTTTGTTGTCTTTGGTGTGTAGGTTGCTTGGATTGAAAACAAAGTGGAAGTAAATAGAGGAAGAGAACCTACGTGAGACTTGCAAAAAGCGGGTACCAATGCATGAAGCATAGGTCAGGTGTAGCCTTGATCCAGAAAGCCTGGCAAATTGAACGAGGTCTATGGATAGCCTGGAAAATTGAAGGAGGTCTACGCCTTACCTGCAAAATGCAGGTCCTAACCAGTACACTTGGTAAAAATCATGAAAAAAAGGGAGGAGACTTGCGCCTCACCTGCAAAAAGAAGGTGCAGATCCGCGAGATGTAGGTAGACCATGATAAGGCTCAAACTCACAATCCTGATAAATTATGAAGAGAATGTTGTCAATAAAGTCTCCAAAAAAGGTTGGGGTCGATCCTATAGGGAATATGGTTAAGATATAGAATAACACTAATAGTTAATCTTAAAGGTGTGTTATCTCCAAAAAAGTGGGTTTTACAAAAGCAATTATATGACAAGATTGAGAATTGATTATTGTTTATTACGATTATGCAATTAACTAGGGTAAGTGTTTTCCATGAGTTCATAACTACTTCAGGTTTTACGCTTGTGATCTATCCCAATGCTTACTTGTAGAACATGATAACTAGTTTTCATACAAACGACTGGTTCGTCCCTTTTGGATGACTATACTCAATTAACGGATGATGTCTGATGTGCGATTTCACTTCAACCGTTATCATACTTGTCCCAAATTAACTATCCTAAGACCGCAACTTAAGTTATACAATGACCCATAAAGATCAAGGATTTGTTGAAATTCTCTTTTTCTAATCTCTACTTCTCTAGGTTCAAGCAAGTAAAGAATTCAGGCAAGTCCTAACGTTGCACTTTGTTAAGAAATATTAAAAATGAAGAGAATACAAATAAGTGTTTAGCATTGGTTTAGAATCACTTTGTGAAACCCTAGTTTTTTAATTCACCATGGTTCCCACAATCCTAGTTGTGGAGGTTTTAGCCTATCATGATTGTAAGATAATTATCAGCATTCATAGACAAACATATAATTTTAATAGTTGCGGAGATGATTAGAAGAAAATCCACTTGATTATTGCAAGAATTTATGAAGAATTATTCAAGAACAATGAAGAAAATCAAAGCAAGAAAATCTCCAAGACTTAAATAGAAAGCTAACAATAATTTTTCTTCAATGTATTTCATGTGTTTTCCAACTATTTCCTACTGAAAATAACCTAAAAAGTATTTATGCAAATATTTAGAACCTTTTCCTAAGTAAACAAAGAAACTGTTGAAACTATAGTCAACTTCACCTACGACCTGTAACAACATTGTATGGGTCATATCTTGACTCGTACGTTGGCTAGAATCTACTGTATCTTCCTTAGTTTTGTGAATTGGTACGACTCGTACAAAGAACCTACAAGTCGTACAATTAAACGTGGTTTGATACTGAGAATTATGGAAATCTTATAAACTTTATCACGAATAGCTTGGTACGACTCGTACCACAGTTCTAAAACCCGTGGATCCTTCTCGTACCTTGAGACCTTCCAGTCTTCACTTCTTTTGAACTTTTCCACGACTCCTTGGTATGGGTCTTAGGTATATCTCACAATTCGTGGTTGCTTCCCATACCAGGAGACATACCTTGTGCAACATCTTTTGATGTTTTCTACGACTGTTATGGTACGGTTCGTACTTTTAGCCGTAAGTTGCCTTTGCCTCAACCCTTTTGTCCTGGAATTTTTCATGACTCTAAGTACGACTCCTACTGAGAGTCCATACTTAGCCACTTTTCGATAATTTTCTCCATCTTTTGCACAATTCAACTCGAACAGCTAATTTTCCTGAAAACAAAGTAAAAGTTCCTCATATCCATATAAACACACCTAAGTCCATGCTTATTTCCCAGTTATAAGCATGGAAAGTGTTGTAAATTCACAGCACATTAACACCCTCAACCTAAGACATTTGGATGTCCTCAGGAAAAGAAAAGAAAATGCTTAACTAGAAAGTAAACTTAGAATACTTACAGCCAACATAACAAAATTTGCACGCAAAACAACAATCAACTATTGACCCATTCCGCTCATACTAAGTCATCTATGCACACATATGTCATGACCCGAACGTACACTCGAATCATAGCCATGGGACAAAGAGCCCCGAGAGACCACAAGTCGACCCATGGCATGAACATACATCTAGTTCATTCACATAAGTGGAAGAATTAACATAAGGAAACGAAATCATGACATATCAACCCGGCAAAATCACTTAGACATACATAAGCTGAATTTTATACCCTGTCTAAAAGCTTCTACTACAACGATGGGTTGATGGGACAACACCCCCAACTAACCCAAACATGTACTAAAATAGAAAGTAACAACATGTCTAGCAACTAGCACTCGGAATATGAGGACTCACCAATGCGCTGAAAGCAAACTTCGAGACGATCTAAGGATACGGGTGAGCCAGAAATCTGGGTCATGTATCATGAAACCATATATCATAGAAAGTATGCGGTTAGTACGTGGAATGTAACAAGTATTCAAGGTAAGTAAAACAGATATTTAAAGTATTTAAAGCTCATAAGAGTATGGAATCACGCTCATATCATAGAAACCATAACATAACAGAAGGCTCAAGGTTTTCAAAACATTCGTAATACAACATATTCGTAATCATAGGACAAAAGCTTAACTTAACATGACTTGAGCCTAAATTCATAATCATAAGTATTTATAAATCACGAGGAACAGTGAGAGATTCTCTTAACCGACATACCCCATATGAGCACACATGAAGCCCGACTTGTAAACCTAGTCGGGAGGCCGTTCGTACCTTACCAAGGGTAGGACCATGAGAGGGTGTGATATCACCATGAAAAGGGCCATTTGGGTCGGAAAAAGTCACAAAGGAGGTCCCGAAATACCTACAGTTGCACGTAGTTTATGAGATGTGGGGCTTAACCTAAGCCCCGAACCTACTCGCTGTTCAATACTACTTCCAAAACATATATAGTGTTCATAGTATAACATACATAAAATCCATGGTTTACATCATAATTCATGTTGGGCTTGTAAATATGATTAATGGAAAAGTAGATCATAAATCGATTAATCGTGAGTCTTGCATAATTAGACTAAATTCAAAGGAAATCGAAATTGGTAACAATTATAAATAATTTTAATCATAAAAAAAATTGATCAAAACCCTTATAGCATGATAAGATTCAAAAATTCACAAAGCCCATTAACAATCATTAGCTTTTATATAACTCTACTTCAAAACCCCATAAATTTTGATAGAATTTTCATGAAATCGTAGAGAATTACCATGGGTGTGAAAGAAAACACCCACCGATAGCCTTACATACCTGAAAAAAACTTATTTTACGATCCCCTAGATTGCCTAAGAGAAAATTGATGAAGAACACCTTGAAATCAACTAGATCGCGCTTCTATCACCTTCCCAAACCATTGCATGCATGAATGAGGACTTAGGCTAGTCTATTCCCTCTTAAACCACCCTTTCTGATGTTAAATTGACGTAGTATAGGCCCTTATGACTTAGGAATTACAGAAAAGCCCTTACTAAAATCGCAATATTTTGCTGACTGCTATTCCCCACGAGGGACTGGACGACTCGTGACTAGGGCTAACGACTCGTGGCCTTGAGTCATGAAGTACACTGCCAAAATTTCACCTTGGGACCACGGAGGACACCATGAATCGTGGTGAATGACCACGACTCATGGTCACCATACATCTACATTACCAACTATCTTTTCCCAGCATCCAATCCAAGCCATGGGGTGACCTCACGAGTTGTGTGGCCTGACCACGACTTGTGTCATGCCCGTGGTGATCCCCAGACCAATCCTCCTCTCTTCTTGACCACGAGTCACTTCACGACTCATAGTCACTCTTCACGAGCCACTTCACGGATCATTCTGTGATCTGGTGTGATATTTCAGCTTTTCACCGCTTCGACTCCTGGGTCTGATCCTTGGGTTCCGGGGTATAACAATATCTCTCCCTTGGGAACACTCATCCTCAAATGTTAAAAACACACAGAAAACTCAGAAACACGCACTTATGATATTCAAATATTGATCATTTAAATCGAAAACTGACGGAATGACTACTTCCGAAAAGAACTACATAGCTGAACCGAATACAACTGTCACATACATCTATCATAACATAAATAAAACTTGCGCACATGAACTGAACATGGAAACTGATTATAGAATTAGGGCAAAAACTGATACCTCGAGCTGAAATTGAGCCAGTAGGGAACATGTGAGGGTATTTAGCCATCATATCCGCTTTTGCTTCCCATGTGGCCCCCTCAACATGCTGATTTCTCCATAATACCTTTACTAAAGATACTTCTTCGTTCCTCAGCCTCTGAATCTGATGATCCAAGATTGCAACTGGAATTTCCTCAAAACTGAGGCCATCTCTCACATCAACACTTTCTACCGAGACAACCAAAGCTGGATCACCCAAGCACTTTTTCAAGAGCGACATATTAAAGATGGGATGAACTGAAGATAACTATGATGGCAAGTCCAACTCCTACGCTCCCTTACCAACCCTTCTTATAACCTTAAAGCGGCCAACATAGCGGGGGTTGAGTTTTCCTTTTCTTCCGAACCGCATGACTCCTTTCATGGGAGACACCTTCAAAAATACCCAACCGTCCACCTCAAACTCCAACTCTCTCCTCCTCACATCAACATATGACTTTTGACGACTTTGAGCAGTTTTCAGCCTGTCCCTTATCAGCTATACCTTCACCATAGCCTCATGAACTGAATCTGGACTTATCATAGCTGCCTCACCAACCTCAACTCATCCGATAGGCGATCTACATCTCCGCCCATAAAGAGCCTCGAACGGTGCCATTTGGATACTGGAATGATAACTGTTATTGTACGCGAATTCAATCAAGGGAAAGTTATCATCCCAACTACCTTTAAAGTTCATCACATAAGCTCTTAACATGTCCTCGAGAGTCTTGATTGTTCGCTCCGCCTGTCAATCCGTTTGCAGATGAAATACTGTGTTGAGTTTAACCTGAGTCCCAAGCCCTTTTTGAAAAGATCGCAAAAAGTGAGAGCTAAACTGAGTACCTCAGTCTGTGATAATAGACAATGACACTCCATGTAATTGCACCAACTCCCGGGTATATAGTTTGGCATAATCATCCGGTGAATCCGTGATTTTCACTGGTAGGAAATGTGCAGCCTTAGTCAAAGATTGAAATCCTTCTGTGTGAACACATATTGCAAGCTCTTGTGCTCCTTGAATACATCCACGTGGACCCCATACAAATAATGTCGCCATATCTTCAATGCAAATACTACAGCTTCCAACTCTAGGTCATGGGTCGGGTAATTCTTCTCATGGACTTTCAACTGCCTTGAGGCATATGCTATCACTTTCCCATGTTGCATCAACACACACCCAAGTCCGATTCTCGAAGCATCACAATACACCACAAAACCATTGGTACCCTCGGGTAGGGTCAACACTGGTACTAAAGTGAGTCACGTCTTCAACTCTTGGAAGCTTTTCTCACAAGCCTCCAACCGTTGGAACTTTACCTTCTTCTAAGTCAACTTGGTCAAAGGTGCCGCAATAGATGAAAAGACCTCAACAAATCTCTGACAGTAACCCGCTAAGCCTAAAAAGCTCTTGATATCTGATGGGTTCACCGATCTGGGCCAATTCTTTACCGCCTCGATTTTCTGAGAATCCACCCTTATTCCCTTACTCGATACTACATGGCCTAAAAATGCAATGGAGTCCAACCAAAATTCACACTTTCCAAACATTGTGTACATCTACTGATCCTTTATGGTTTAAAGCACTACCTCAAGTGAGCAGCATGCTCCTGCTCGCTCCGAGAGTATATAAGGATATCATCGATGAACACGATCATGAACATGTCGAGATATTGCTTGAATACCCTGTTCATCAAGTCCATAAAAGCTGCAGGGGAATTGGTTAGTCCAAAGGACATAACAACAAATTTATAGTAACCATACCGAGTCGTTAAAGCAGTTTTCGGGATGTCACTCTCCTGATCCTTGAGCTTGTGATACCCGAACCTAAGATCAATCTTGGAGAAACACTTGGAACCCTAAAGCTGGTCAAACAAATCATCGATCCTGGGTAAAGGATATCTGTTCTTAACGTGACTTTGTTCAACTACCGATAGTCCATGCACATCCGAAGCGAACCATTCTTCTTTCGGACAAATAACACTGGTGCATCCCATGGAGACTTTCTCGGTCTGATAAATCCCTTATCTAAAAGGCCCTTCAACTGATCCTTCAACTCATTTACCTCGGTTGGAGCAATCCTGTCGAGGGGAATAGAGATAGGTTGCATATCGGGTAAGAGATCAATGCCTAAATCAAGTTCCCTCTCAGGAGGAACACCTGGTAAATCATCGGGAAAGACCTACGGATACTCACACACCATAGGAACTGAGTGGATAGTCAGGGTCTCGGATTCAACATCCTTAACCCTAACTAGGTGATACATGCAGCCCTTAGAAATCATTTTCTTGGCTTTAAGATATGAAATAAACTGACCAGCTGGTACAACTAAACAACCCTTCCACTCCAACACTGACTCACCCGGAAATTAGAATTCCACCGCGTGGGTCCTACAATTAATTGAACCATAGCATGAAAACAACCAATCCATGCTCAAAAATGATATCAAAGTCGGTCACAGCCAACTCTACTAAGTCTGCGGAGGTGACCATATGCAATACTGTAACGGGACACCCACTATACACTCTCCTAGCTACAACTATATCACTGACTGGAGTAGAGACTAAGAATCTTTTTGACAAGATTTTAGGGCTAACTCCAAAACTACTAGCAATATAAGGAGTCACAAATGACAAAGTAACTCCTGGATCTAACAAGGAATAAGCATCAATATGGAAGACTTGCAAC
>JACEIK010002994.1:89096-104590 GCA_018107945.1 Datura stramonium
ATGCTAATAAACTAAATGACATCAAAAGACCTATAGAAATCATGCATGTAGTCACAAATACATAGCTAATGCATCAAAAAATTTTGAAACGGGGTCAATTTTTTTAAAAAATCAAAACTGGTGCATTTTCATTGGCTGAGTACCCCTAAGTTATTTACTAGTTAAACAAAAATAACAAAATAAGAAAATAAAAATCCTAAACATGTCGGTTCGACTAGATAACATGTCTGAGGGAATAGTAAAACAACAAGAAAAATCCTCAGACGAATTAAAAAAATCCCAAAAATCACAAGTACATCCCTTCCCCATTATGAAAATTAAGCTTCATTCCCGAAGCATGAACTACAAGAATATAGGGAAGAGAACATACCTGTATATCTAGGCGCTCCTATTGTCCTACAGAGAAGGTACCTCCGCTGCAATCATGGAATTAGCGGTGGCCGACACACTCAATGAAGTATCCATAGGGGGAGTGGTTACCCCCTTAGTAGTCTTGGCTGCTTCTATGGCCTCTGTGTTAATCGAGGCTGAAGGTGGCTCACCGAAGGGTCATGGCCACTGGCAAGATCGGGCTAAGTCATGCTGGAGCTACCTGCTCCTCTAGCTCACTCCTGCAGCTCTGACATATGTGCGTCATGAGTCTGCAGACTCTCCGCTCGTTCTCACTTGCGCTCAATCCTTTTCTACTTCCTTCTCTTCCTTAGACTGTCCTCTCCAACATCCTCAGAAGCTCTTTTCTTTCCCTTATCTCCAGCAGCTACCGTCGGCTCCAAATAAGTCGCCAAATCGATCTCCTCATTGGGCTCTGCATCTAGGTCTGAAAGAGTGGGGGCTGTAATAACTTCCGTTTGTCGTGATGACAACTCCGCTACTTGGCTCAATAGAACCCCCAACTCCTCATGGAGATTGCTGGTGTACGTCTGCTCCACCATACGTATGTCGAACTGATTCTCAAATCCATCTAGGTGAGCATGTCTGAGATGCTATATCTATCTCCTCTTTGACCCATGGCTTTACGTTTTCCATCATAGCTTGAATTTTTCATTCATCCATGGTTAACCGTTTGGCCAATTTCTGGAGAAAGTCATGAGGCACTAAAAAATGTCCTACTGGAGTCTAAGTCTGCAAGCTAGGTTGTGGTATTGCTGATGTGCTAGGGGCTGACTCTAAATGACTGGAATCTATAGCTGGTGTCTCGCTCTGCTCCTGTAAGGTGGGGGAATTCACCTGTGCCCCCCCTGCTGGCTGGACTGATGAAATTTCTATGAGAAGTCGGGCTCGGCTTACCGGGTTTATTTCTTGTTGAATAAGTCCAATGTCTGCAATCCTCTGCCTTTCGATCAGACGCTCCTCACCTCATCATATTGGCACCCCTGCCTCCATGCATAGTCTGAATACAAGACTTGGGAATGGGATGGTAGTGCTCACTCCCACCGCCCGATCTTGTATCTCCTCTTTGATGATCCTTGGGATGTTGATAGGATAATGGGTTGAGGCATGCCACCAAAGCTGCTCTGTCAGCACTCAATGTGTTGTCGTTAAGCGCGGGTAATAACTGGTGGCGTACTAGTGTCCAGCATGCTTTTGCTAATAAGTTAAGTGAGTTCTTTGTCACCTTCTTTCCACCAGTAACCCACTCAGCTTCTTCCCTATTCTCATAAATCACACCCGCCAACCATTGCACCCGCCTTTTCCTTTCCTGCAATCCCAAATTCTTGATCTGCTTCATTCCCTCCACTCTGTAATCATACTCAGGCATCATCCGTGCAGGCACGAACTATGGTCCATAAAAAACCATATATATGGTCTGCTCTAATATGTCTACCTCTCGTCCTCGGACTAAAACACTCTCCAGTTGGGGCTGGTCTTTTATTTTCTGCCCCTCCTTTACCTTTCGCTCCATGGTTGCAAAATAGTTAGCGTAGAACTCCCGGACAAATTTTGTCCCACCCACCCGTTGGTTTTTATTTTTGGTTCTTTTCCAAAGGGGGCCACTTTAAACCGATGAATAAAATTTTAATTTTTCTATACATAGTTGTTTTTAGTAAGAGATACGAACTGTTCCCAATGAAGGATGCATGAAGACTATTTTGAGGGAAAATTAGTCAATACGTTTTTTTTTTGAACCCTTAGTTGATTGGTGGCTTGATATTCTTGTTAAGATGCAAGTGGTTTTAATTCAGAAGCATGCTAACCAGTTGTATAACATTGGTTGAGATACCTAGGCTCTTGAATGTGACTCTATGTGCTTAAAGATTAATTTTGAATTCTTGTGATTAGTTGAGTTAGGAGTCTACTAAATTTGTCTTGAATTTTGAGCATGTGCTGTGAGTGTAAGGTTTTTGAATATTCCATGCTATTGTGTAGTTTCTAAAACTTTTCTAGTGTGGATACAAAACAATATGAGGGATGTGGATTGTAGGAGATGATTTAGGCATTTCTTTGAAAGAGTCTAATTTTTATCCCTCGTTTTACCTACCTTAAACATCTGATCCTAGTGATCCCCATTGAGCCTTTAGCCTATTCCTTGATAGAAACAAAATGAGCTTAATCCTTTCTCTTCATTAGCCTCGAATTTTTTAAAAAAACTCCTAAGCGCTTATGTGAAATTGCAAAAGAAGTTAAGGACTGAGAAGTGAAATAAGAAGGAAAATAGTAGTTGTGGGAGTTGAAGAGAAGAATAGAGGTGCACTTGTTTAAAAATGAATAAGAGTTAGTAGGGAATAAAAGAATAAAAGAGCAAAAAATAAAAGAAAAATTCTCAAAGACTCCGTACTAACAGCTTAAGTGTGCCTAATGAGATGGGGAAACAAAAGAGGAAAATGGGAGTAGAAAAGTATAAAGGTGCAGTAAGAGGATGGATGTTCTTAAGGAGAGTGTGATGTATTAAAAGAGCTTAGGAATGATGGTCACTAGTATTATCCATAATAGTACCTAGCATTCCTTATCTTACATTACAACCCAATAAGTCCTACTTGATCTTACTTTTGAACATTCTTAAATTAGTGGAGTAAAACACAAAGGGAAATATTATGGGTCGATACATGTGGCGTGTGAATTCTTTTTGAGAGTGAGCTTATCTCTTATCCATATACCCATTCATGTTATAACTTTAAAACATATGAGTGAAAATGGGTAACTCGCTTGTTTTGAGGGCACATGTTTAAGGAAGGATAAAATTCATGTCTGATTTATTGATTGGTTAATTTGCATGAGTTTGTTGAGATTGAGAGTCCATTCTTGAGGCTAGGAAGTCTTAACATAGTTACATTTGATTTTAATGGTTATACCTTGCATGCTATATTTTTAACTTGCATCTAAAAGAATCATTGCAGTCGTAGCTCTAGTTACCTTACTTCAATTAGCTATATGAGAGTCTTCATGTGCATGAAATGTAAAAGAGTTGTTCGAGGAATAACAAGGCTTTAAGTGTGGGGTAGTGATCTTGGGCATAATTACGTGCCCAACTGCTATTTTATAACTTAATTAAGTCATGTTTGTCAATTTAATTAAGTATATTCTCATGTAATTTTTAATATTTATGTGCATAAATTGACCAATATTATTAGCCTTAATTTTTTAGTTATATTATACCAAGGATGAGGCTAAAAATTGATGTTCAAGGCACAAGGGAGAAGCATTGCAAGAATAGCACTTGAAAGCAACATGCCATGTCAAAGGGAAGGCTGGCCGCACTAGGCAGCGTGCCATGCTGTGAGTGTGCCGCGCCCAGCGCCGTGCCACGCCCAGGCTGCACGCGAGAGGAGGCTTCCAAGATACGCCCTGTACAATAGGCAACTAGCCACGGTAGGCGCATGGCATGACTAGCAGCATGCCACACCGAGCGACGCGCAGGTGCCTCGCACAAAGTCTGTCGAGAAGATACAATCCAGTGGGCATCTGCGTTAAATCCGTGTCACGGAGGCAAAATGGGGCGTTCACCTCCATGCCACAAAGCCATTTCATGCACGGCCAAAAATTGTATTTTCCCACTTAGTAAAATAGGATACTTAGCTTCTAAAATTATTTGTGACGAAATATTTTCTTGAAACCGTAGAGGAGTGAAGGGAGAAGTGAAGCACTCACCTAGGGTTTACTAATTTTACATTTTCTTTTATCTATTCTTGTAAATACTCTACTTTAGTGATTTTTTTAAGTTATTTTACGATCATGAGTGGCTAAAACCCTTCCCCTAGGGTTGTGGCCACGTGATATGATTGTAATGCATGAATTCATTTTGGTTTGAGTTGTTAATTTTTGTTTTGTATTACATTCTTTATTATGGTTGTTTTTATGATTGATCACCATGGAAACATACATGTTTATCTAGGTAAGAGCTTAAAGAGTAACCCTAGGCAAGAACATAGGAATGTAGGGACAAAGTTCTTATCTTTCGATATGATTTGCAATTAGGATAAATAATATACCTAAATTGCCTTTCTTGGTTGATAAAACAGGATGATAGCAAGAGACCAGCTTAGAATTATTACTCCACCACTCGTAGAAGTAGTGTTGAAGATAAGTTAGGTTAAATTAATATAGGTACGAAAGTCCCTAATCAAGAGCACAAACCCCGTAAACCACATCCATGTAGTTGGATTGCCCACAAACTAGGATGTCACATCCCCGCTCAACGATGTAGTTGTGAGGCTAGTTTGTTGTGTTTAGAGGCTCGATAGACCATGAACATCGCATTTCCAAATATGTGATACAACAATTGATGATTTCATACTCGAACCATTTTGAATTGTAGCATTGCAAGATTATTAGGTCTTAACTCTAGTTGCTTCTTATATCATTTATCGAGTATTTTGTGATCACCCTTAAACTTAATTAGAATTTCCCAAAATTTCTGTAATCAACACTTGTGAAGGTTAATTTTAACACTCGAACATGATAATTCGCTGAATTGGTCCGTCCCTGTGGGTTCAACATCCGACTCTGAAAAAGGGCCACTGTATTACTTGTACGACCGCGTACGCTTGCGTGTGCATTAGGCGCAAATAAGTTTTTGGTGCCGTTTCCGGGATTGGCAAAGTTTAGTGAATTTTTATATTTTTTTGTGATTGTTAATTTCCTTTAAGTGTTGAGAAACTTGGTCTTAGTCTGCTATACTACAGGTGACAGGTTTTCGTTGCAGAGCTGGTGGAGCCATTATTTGAACCTGAACGACAATTGCATTTACTCAGGAGGGAAGCTCTAGAGTGAAAGCTAAAGAGACTTCGGGAGAAGTTACAACAACACCCACCATCAAGGCAAGCAGAGTTGTTACCTGAAACCATGGAAGCCCGACTAGTTCGCGAAGTGGAAATCCCATTAGCGAAAAATGTGACCTCTAGTATCCGGAAATCAGATCCTAGAGGGAACTTTAAGTTGAAAGAGAATATGGTGCAGTTGTTACATTCTAGTGGCCAGTTCACTGGGATGACTCATGAGGACCCACAACAGCACTTATAGAACTTCTTGGAGATCAGTGACACCTTCGTCCCCACTGGATTTTCAACTGATTATGTCCAACTCACACTCTTCCCATTTTATTTGGAGATGCAAAGAGGTGGTTGAATAATGAGCCACCAAATTCCATAACTTCTTGGGAGGACTTAGCAAATAAGTTCCTCATCAAATTCTTTCTTTCAGGCAAGACTGCCAAACTCAGAAGTGAAATTTTAAACTTCAAGTAGAGGCCGGAGGAAAACCTGTATTTGGCTTTGGAGAGGTTCAAGTCACTATTGAGAGACTTCCCCCATCACCAGTAGTCTAATGAAGNCTCAGAAGTGAAATTTTAAACTTCAAGTAGAGGCCGGAGAAAACCTGTATTTGGCTTTGGAGAGGTTCAAGTCACTATTGAGAGACTTCCCCCATCACCAGTAGTCTAATGAAGTGCTAGCCCAAACATTTGTGGAAAGTGTAGACTAAAACACCAAAATTTTACTAGACTCTGCATCAGGTGGACAAGTATTGGAGAAATCTTATCATGAGCTGTACACTTTGTTAAACAGTATTGCTCAAGGGAATCCAGAGTGGCATAGTGAGTCATCAAGTGGGGTAGGAAAGGGAATAAAAGGGCTGGTAGAGATCGATGGTGTCAATGCCTTGGCGGCATAGATAGCATCATTTCGGCATCAAATGATGACTCAGTTCAATATACTAAGTATGAACCAACAGCAGGGATAGGTGAATGCAGTTCAACATGCTCCTAGTTAGTGTGAAATCTACGGTAATAATGGGCACAATGCAGAATCTTGTGGGACAAATCCTGAATCGGTCAATTTTGTTGGGAATGTACGGAGAAACAATCAGAATTTTGGGACAATTTACAACAAGAATTGGCAGAGCCACCAAATTTTTTCTTGGGGTGGAAGTCAAAGTCAAAGCTACCAGCAACCTCAGCAGCAGCAGTATCAGCAGCAGAACTGATAGAATGGTGGCCAGTTGAGCATCAACATCGAGGAGATGTTGCAGAAGATTATGCAATACAGACCCAATTAGTAGAGAATCAGGCGAGGATGGCATCAGATTTGAAAAATCAGCAGTTGTCCACCCGCAATCTAGAGAAGCAAATGGGTCAAATAGCAGCTGCTCAGCACACCATACCTCAGGGAGGGTTACCCAATGAAACAGATACAAACCTCCAACAGGTCAACACAATCAGCCTGAGGAGTGGCAAGCATTTGGCTGATGCACTACCGAAAGAAAAGAGAAATGAGGTGTAGCCAGAGATGGTTAGGAAGGGACCACTGACTAAGAAGGGTGATAATCAGAGTGTCATGCAACAAAATGCACAACCATCATTGTAGCCAGCATAGATACCACCACCTTTCCCGCAAAGACTAAAAAAGAGAAAGGAAGAGGAATGCTTTAAAATGTTCTTTGATATTTTCAAATAACATCACATAAATGTGCCTTTGCTTGATGTTTTACAGGGAATGCCCAAGTTTTCTAAGTAATTGAAAGATGTGATGGCCAACAAAGTCAGATTGGTGGATGTTCAGACAGTTGCATGGACTGAGGAGTGAAGACAAAGGGTAATGAGATAGATACCAAAAAAGCTCAAAGACCTAGGGAGTTTTACCCTCCCCATACAAATTGGGAAAGCTGAGGTGATAAGGGCTCTATGTAATTTAGGGGAAGCAATTAATTTAATGCCCCTATCTTTTTTTAACACCATGGGGTTTGGTCAAGCGAGACCAACACGAATGATGCTGCAGTTGGCAGACAAGTCAAGTGGAACCAAATGAAATAATCGAGGACGTTCTCATCAAAGTGGGTAAGTTCATAATATCCGTTGATTTCATCATACTTGATTTTAAAGTTGATGACAAGGTACCCCTTATCTTGGGACAACCATTCTTGGTCATTGGAGGAGAAATTATTAATGTAAGAGCAGGGACCCTAAAAATGAGGGTCGGTGATGAAGAAGAACACGTCCGGGTCTACCAAGAGATTGACCCAACCACACACTACAGAGACCTATGTACGGTTAGTATGTTGTCAGAGGCTAAGTATGGGGTGGAAAATCCCATAGGTCCACGGCCACATGAGATGATTACTTTTCATCTCGAATCTGATGGAGGGCTTCAATTAGAGAAGGAGTTGGAAGAAAAGAGGGACAAAGTGGAGGCTGTTCCCTCAAAAAATAAAAAGAGAAGGTGATGTTTCTCAAAAGGGAACAATGGTTTGAGGATGTCCTCAAAAGGATAGTCCACGTTATGCCACGACATAAAATTAGGCGCTGCTTGGGAGGCAACCCAAAGGTACCACAGGTACAATTTTATTTTTTCCTTTTTTATTGATTTTGTTTATTTTCATCTTGTTGTTGTTTTTGGTGGTGAATTAAGCACAGATGGGGGTGAAGTCTGATCACCCTTGGATGAGGGAGCTAAGAAGCATGAAAGAGGAAAAGTGTGGGGTCGATAACCCCACTTGTACAAAAATGAAGAAAAATATGTTGTTAGCTAGACCTATAGGCCTCAGGGAGTATTTCTCACCCTTATACTACTTTTAATTGATTCTTTGGTGACATAGCATGATTCAAGTGTGGGGTGAGGGAAATTTCAAATTTTCAAAATTTTGTGCTTAATGATTTCGGGTGAATTTAGTGCTTTATATTGTATTGGTTGATGAAAATTTTTTGAGTTGAACATGATTCATCCACCCATTGGTTTTTCTTTTCAATTATTTTCCGATGGGGGCACTTTGAATCGATGAATACAATTTTTATTTTTCTATACATAGCTAGTTTTAGTCATAGCTAGGGACTATTCCTGACGATGGATGGATGACGACCGTCTTGACAGAAATTTAGTCAATAGGTTTTTGTTTGTGAACCCTTAGCTGATTGATGGCTTGATGTTCTTATTATGTGCTATGCATGATTGAAAGATTCAAGTGGTTTTAATTGAGAAGCATGTTAACCAGTTGTATAACATTGGTTGAGACACCTAGGCTCTTGAATGTGACTTTATGTGCTTAAACCTTAATTTTGAATTCTTGTGATTAGCTGAGTTAAGAGTCTATTGAATTTTTCTTGAATTGAGCATGTGCTGTGAGTGTAAGGTTTTTGAATATTCCATGCTATTGTGTAGTTTCTAGAACTTTCCTTATGTGGATACAAAACGATATGAGGGATGTCGATTGTAGGAGATGATTTAGGCATTTCTTTGAAATAGCCTAATTTTTATCCCTCGCTTTACCTACCTTCAACATGTTATCCTAGTGAGCCCCATTGAGCCTTTAGCCTATTCCTTGCTAGCCACAAAATTAGCTCAATACTTTCTTTTCATTAGCCTTGAATTTGATCCAAAAACCCCTAACCGCTTATGTGAAATTGCAAAAGAAGTTGAGGAGTGAAAAGTGAAATAAGAAGGAAAATAGTAGTTTTGGGAGTTGAAGAGAAGACTAGAGGTGCACTTTTTTAAAAATGAATAAGAGTTGGTAGGGTATAAAAGAAGTAAAGAGTGAAAAATCAAAGAAAATTTCTCAAATACTCCGTACTAATAGCTTAAGTGTGCCTAATGAGATGGGGGAAACAAAAGAAGAAAATGGGAGTAGAAAAGTATAAAGGTGAAGTAAGAGGATGGAAGTTCTTAAGGAGAGTGTGAAGTATTAAAAGAACATAGGGAAGATGATCACTAGTATTAGCCATAATAGTACCTACTTGTCCTTAGCTTACATTACAACCCGATAAGTCCTACTTGATCTTACTTTCGAACATTCTTAAATTAGTGGAGTAAAACACTATGGGAAAGCTTATGGGTCAATACACGTGGCATGTGAATTCTTTGTGAGAGTGAGCTTATCTCTTATCCATATACCCATGCATGTTATAATTTGAAGCAATATGAGTGAAAATAAGTAACTCGCTTGTTGTGAGGGAACCTGTTTAAGGAAGGATAAAATTCATGTCGGATTTCTTGTTCGGTTAATTTGCATCAGTATGTTGAGATGGAGAGTCCATTATTGAGGATAGGAGGTCTTAACGTAGTTATATTTTATTTTAATGGTTATACCTTGCATGCTATATTTTTAACATACATCTAAAACAATTGTTGCATTCGTAGCTTTAGTTACCTTGCTTCAATTAACTATATGAGAGTCTTCATGTGCATGAGATATAAAAGAATTGTTCGAGGAAGAACAAGGCATTAAGTGTGGGGTAGTGATCTTGGGCATAATTACGTGCCCAAGTGCTATTTTATAACTTATTTAAGTCCTGTTTGGAAATTTAATTAAGTATATTCTCGTGTGATTTTAATATTTATATGCATAAATTGACCAATGTGATTAGCTTTAATTTTGTAGGTATATTATGCCAAGGATGAGGCTAAAAATGATGTTCAAGGCACAAGGGAGAAGCATGGAAAGAATAGCACTTGAAGGAAACATGGCATGTCAAAGGGAAGGATGGTCGCGCTAGGCAGCGTGCCATTATGTGCGTGTGCCATGCCCAACGACGTGCCACACCTAGGCTGCATGCGCGAGGAGGCTTACAAGATACGCCCTGCATGTCCAGCAGCGTACCACACCAGGCATCGCGTAGGTGCCTCGCACAAGGCCTGCCGTAAAAGATACAATCCAGTGGGCGTCCGCGTTACCTTCGTGTCATGGAGGCAAATTGGGGCGTTCACCTCCGTGCCATGGAGCCATTTCAAGCACGGAAAAAAATTGTATTTTCCCACTTAGTATAAATAGGATACTTAGCTCTTAAAATCATTTGTCATGAAATATTTTCTTGAAACCGTAGAGGAGGGAAGGGAGAAGTGAAGAACTCACCTAGGATTCACTAATTTTACATTCTCTTTTACCTATTCTTGTAAGTACTCTACTTTAACGATGTTTTTAAGTTATTGTACGAACATGAGTGGCTAAAAACCCTTCCCCTAGGGTTGAGGCACGTGATATGATTGTAATGCATCAATTCATTTTTGTTTGAGTTGTTAATAGTTGTTTTCTCTTACATTCTTTATTATGGTTGTTTTTATATTTTATCACCATGAAAACATACATTTTAAGCTAGGTAAAAGTTTGAAAGAGTAACCCTAGGCAAGAAAATAGGAATGTAGGGAGCAAGTTCTTATCTTTCGATATGATTCACAATTAGGATAAATAATATACCTAAATTGCCTTTCTTGGTTGATAAAACGGGATGATAGCAAGACACCGGCTTAGAATTGTCACTCCACCACTCATAGAAGTAGTTGTGAGGCTAAGTTAGGTTAAATGGTTAGAGGTACGAAAGTCCCTAATCAAGAGCACAAATCAAGTAAACCACATCCATGTAGTTGAATTGCCCATGAACTAGGATGTCACATCCCCGCTCAATGATGTAGTTGTGAGGCTAGTTTTTCGTGTTTAGAGGCTCGATGGACCATGAACATTGAATTTCCAACTATGTGAGACAATAATTATTAATTTCATACTCGAACCATTGTGAATTGTAGCATAACATTTTTATTAGGCCTTAACTCTAGTTGCTTCATATATCGTTTCTAGAGTATTTTGTGATCACCCCTAGACTTAATTAGAATTTTCTAAAATTTCTATAATCAACACTTGTAAAGGTTAATTTTAACACTCAAAATTGTTAATTCGTTAAATTGGTCCATTCCTTGTGGGTTCGACATCCGACTCTGAAAGAAAGGCCACTGTATTACTTGTACGACCGCGTACGCTTGCGTGTGCGATAGGCATGAACAGGAAGTGCCAGTGGAAATATTGGATCGACAGGTTGGAAGGCTAAGAAACAAGGTTGTAGCTTCAATTAAAGTGTTATGGAGGAATCAACATGTTGAAGGAGCTACGAGGGAGGCCGAAGCGGATATGGTGGCTAGATACCCACATTTATTCTCTACCGGCTTGGTTCTGAATTGAGGTATCAATTTTCCCTATGACTCCATTTAGTTTTCATGTTCAGTTCATGTTTTCAAGTTTCTTTTAGGTGTAAGGATTTGTATGGGAAACATGAGATCGGTTCAGCTATGTGATATGAATCAGAGGTAGTCATTCTGTTAGATTTCGATTTAAATGCTTAGTATTTAAATATGATAATTGCATGTTTCTATTTTTTTTCTTGTTTCCTACATTCGAGGATGCATGTTCCTAAGGGGGAGATATTGTAATACCCTGGAAGTACCTAAGAGTAGACCTGGGAGTTAAAATTTGAAAACTGCTGAAACTGGGAAAAGTATTATAGAACAGGTGACCCAATGGATTGTTGGTCCAACCAATGACCCGTTGGGATGAGTCATAGAAAGTATTTGGACTGGGGGCAGAGTAAGCAGCGACCGATGTAACGACTCATTGTGGGAAACAACGAATCGTCATTTGTAGGCGTGGTAGGAGATGGACTTTAGCATCTGGGAAGTAACGGGTCATCTAATGACCCATCACGAGTAAAAACGATTCGTTGTCTTTAATTGTGGTAGGGGAACATAAATTTTGAGTAGACTTAATTGATGGGCACTACGATCCGTTGGAGGAAACAATGAGTCGTGGTGAGACTCGTTGTGAGGAAGTTTAGAATTTTCAGAGGGGCAACAAACGACTGATACAACGACCTGTTTGATGGAACGACGACTCGTCCTGTGGAGCCGTGGTTTGAATTAAGAAGAAAGACCTGGGCAGTGTAGATGACGGGTCGTACCGCGAGTCATGGTTGTTTCCAACGACCGTTGGATTGACCTGTGTAGTTTTTCGGGCAAGTTTCATTAAGGGTATTTTCAAACTTTTTATGCTCTAATGCCCTAAACTACGTAGTTTTATGTATTTTTCTTAGTATGTTGAGATAGGCTAAGTCCCCCTAACCTATTCATTATCATGCATGCAAAATTAAGGGAATTCTAGAGAGATCAAGCATAGATTCAAGGTCTTCCCTATCAATTCATCCTTGGGCATTCAAGAACTCTAGAATATGACCTTACCCAGGTATGTAGGGTTACGAATGGGTGTTTTTGTTCACACCCGTGCCCATCCTCTATTAGTTTATGAAATTCTACCAAAAATCTTACGGGGTTTTAATTCAATTTTTGTGAAAATTAAATGATTTTCTAATGGTCTTTTATGTTGTATGATTTACATCATATTCTATGGATTTTGATCAGATTTTACAACTATTTTCGATTATAAATTTATTGATTTCAATCTCTACTAAATTAACCCTACTTGTACGTGATCTATGATGAGTCGATTTATGATCTACACTTCAATTGTTGATATTTAAAAACCCAGCATGATCTACGATTTGAAATATGAGTTTATTCAGATACCCAACATGATTTGATGATCTACAAGTTATCTGCATGATTTCAAGTATGCATGGGCCTTATGATTTATGAACTATTGATGATGAAAAGCACGTTTTAAAGTTACCCATATTTATAAGCATGTTTTCGAATGAATTGAGTATTGTAAAGCGTGGTGAAGTATTGGAAAATGCCCACATGATGATGAATGACTTACGGTTTATGAAATGATTCTCATAAAGAGAATGAAGTTAGATGTATGCTTATGCCATGAATCGACTTGGGACCTCTTGGGGTTCCTTGTCCCGTGTTATGATTTGGGTCTACGATTGGATCGTGACATCTGCGCTTGGTAGTAACTTTACTCCGCTTAAATTTAAGAGTTTACTCTTACTAATATTAATTTTAGATCTACAAATTTTATTGAGAGTGAGAACTTTCATTTATTTATTTTTGCGCAACGTGCTCCTGATGTGCATTGTTGATCTAACTCATATTACACACGTGCAAATATCTATATTTAATGCTGGAGGTTAAACTTGATCTAACAGTTAAAACGTTAAGAGTGAACTCTTTTAACTATTAATTTTAGATCTATCTTATAAATACTATCTAGAGAGAAAACACTTATTTATAGATTTGACTTTCATTTAGTTCATTTGGATCTATAATCTTATTCAAAAATTTAAATTGTCAGACAGTAAACACTCTCATTATTTACTTAGCTTCCCAACAACATGCTCCTCCCATGTTTTGATCTTACACATCGATTACGCGTGCAAATATCTTTGTTGATGGGTAGAGTTGAAACTTGAACACAACTTAACTCGTCTTGTCAT
This sequence comes from Datura stramonium, assembly GCA_018107945.1. Lineage (NCBI taxonomy): Eukaryota > Viridiplantae > Streptophyta > Magnoliopsida > Solanales > Solanaceae > Datura > Datura stramonium. Next base: position 102,676 of record JACEIK010002994.1, read on the forward strand.
ACATTTCCAATCAAATATATTTGTTGATAAAAGGTGATGCAACTCAAATGTGAGAGCGTTATTTTCCCCCTTTGTTGTAGAGAATTCCACCAAATTTTGTGAAACATATGGCAAGAGAAACAAGACTAGTAAAATTAAAAGGGCCTTGTAGGAAATATTTGAACATGAAAATACAAGTGGATGAAAATGGGATATTCTTCAGTGATTACTGGAAGAAATTTCAAAGGGTCCATCATTTGGAAGGCGGTGAGTTTCTACTTTTACATTATCATGGAAAACTGACTTTCCATGGAAGCATTTTCGACAAGGTTGGATTGGAGAGAAGATTGATATTATCCAAGTTCACGTTAGATTTTTTTCCAATCATTAAAGGTTAAGTGAAATTTGTTCCCCAAATTATAAGTATGTTGATCAAGTGAGGTGAGGACCTGCATTAGTTACTCCTATGATTTAGTAGTTATTGAAGACTGCTTCTTATGTTTTTATTGAATTAGTACAAACATTGAGTTTTGTTTTTAAAAAATTTATATTCAACATTTACAAATTACAATGACCCATATATATGAATTATATATCAATATGGTTAGCTCAAAATCATGATGTCTACTTTAGATTTTGTGTGAAGCTTCTGTAGAATTTTAAGGTGGATTGAAACTACTGTACTCCACCTGTAAGCTGGTGATTCTTAGAGACAGAGGAGGGACTATGCTTTTTAGTTCATGGGTCTGGACTACTCTTTTTTTAAAAGCTTGCTGGGTGTTTGAATAGATTATTTATACATATTATATGAATTTTTAAATACATATCTAGTTTGATGTAGCCTCATACTGCTGATAGTTGTTAGGATGGTATAGTTTCTTTGTTAGGAGGTTGTTGGGTCATGATGTCAAACAATGCTCCCTCTTTTGAACTAACACATTTATTAATTTGGCAATTACATCAGCTTAGTTTACAAAAAAATATAAAAATATAGGATTTGAGCAAAAGTTATTGGGTTCTGTCAAACCCGTAACTTGAATGGTAGCTCCACTCCTGCTCAGAGGTGAATCCAAACATAAGAGTCAGAAGCCAGTGGATGCGCATAATAGACCTTTTTAATTAAAAATAATTTCTTTTTAAGTTATTTCTACCATCGTTGAAATTATATCAGAGTGATGTTGGCTGGGAGGAGTATCAGTTTGAGTAGGTAAATTTTTACACTATCCAAGTGCCAGTCGAAATTATGATCCTATTGAAACAATTTTTTTTATGTTTAGTTTTTTCTAATACTCTTCTACTATTTTATTATTCTTATTTCTTATATTGGGTAACCGTTTAATTGCGGTTTAGACGTTGGCAAGCCTTTCCTGGATTAGCTCTAAAATTGAAATACTAGAGCTGAACCCAGATGGTGTTCCCTCGCCGGACCTAAAGGAATAAGTTAGAAGAATATTAGAGAAGATAACTAGTAAATACTATACAAATAAATAATTATTAATGAGAAACATCTAAAGTAGATATTGGCCCCAAGATAGTACCACCATTTCCTTGCATAATTCGTATTATATTAAAAAATTTATGCTTAGACATCCATTCCTAGAACAAATAAAGTACTACAACAGAAGAAAATGGGTTTGTTTGAAATAACAAAGTAAGTATAAAAAGAAAAGAACGACAATATTGAAGGACTTAACCAATTATAAAAAGACTAATAACTTTAGAAACTCTAGATGATTATTCTAGAAAAATAACTAGACAATTAACTCTTGACAATAAGGTTAGATTATATAATAAATTACATATTACTAGTCATAATTCATCTATACAAACAAATATTTAACTGATATATTACTTATTCAGTTAAAATTATCTGCACAATTTTAATGGATATCTCTGAAAATCAAATCTTAATATGTAGTGTTAATATTTCTGCCAC
>JACEIK010002994.1:112660-142064 GCA_018107945.1 Datura stramonium
GCAGTAAAAACAAGAATTGATAGAACAACCATTGAAGAAAAGATGAAAACTGAAATGATCAACAATTACATTCCTCTACAATTATTCTTAACCTCGGCAAGGAGTGAATTAGCCACTCATTTGTGGATTAATCATCATCAAATAAGTAGAATTCATACAAACAATTGAGATTAAAGAGAAAGAGAAAGAGAAGAACCCTAGAATTTTTGTCGTCTCAACTTCCTGTAATCCACGTTCTTGCTCAACCAAGTCAGAATGTTTAAAATAAAACCTAAGTGTGCTATTTATACTCTTGAGAATTTTTCCCGTAATGACAAGCAACGTGGCACAGAGTGTATCGGGGAGCACCCTCTCCATGCCATGGGGGTATCGCGGGCCCTCACTGGAAGTCGGCTCCCAGGAAGATGCACCTACACGTGGCACGACTTGCATCGCAGAGCCTTGCTTCCGAGCCATGATGCTATCGCGCACCTTCACTGGAACTTGAGGTTCCAGGTAATTACACTCAGCGTGACACGGAGTGCATCACGGAGCACTGCCTCCATGTCACGGAGGTAACGCGAGCCTCCACTGGAATTTGACAAAATTAATTCATCCGAGGCAGAATGCCTCCGCGATAGTAGCATGACACGGCTCCATCGCGGAGCCCTTATTTTTGCTGCTCTCCCTTGTCATTTTCCACTCCTTGTTTCCAAGTCCATTCCTGCTCTTCACCAACATATATANAAAATTCCATTTTACCTGCAAAACAACACTAATCATGTTGGTTAGTATAAATTCACATTTAACTACAAATCACATGAGAATGTACACAATAACGATAGATGAACAAGTCGAAATGAAGCATTTGAGTATCACTTGGGCATGCAATTCGCCCAAGATCAACTTTTAGGTTATTTTCTTTTATAGAATTTGATATTTTTGACTTGTAAACAGAGTTTTGAGGTTTTCTAACTTCTAGGGGAGCAAATAATCGACTACTTTGACAAAGTTCATTGTTATTCTTTGATTTTTGACAAGTGATTGTGCAATTGATTTATTGTTTTTTTTTCAATAGTATTGTAATTCTTCAATTATGTTTTCTTCTATGAAATGTAATTTTATTCTTGCAATCATGAATAACTAAAGCCTCCACAACTAGGGTTGTGGGAACCATAATGGAATAAAAACCTAGCATTAACATAGAGTGATTCTAAACCAATACGAATGCTTGTATTATTCTTTTCTTCATGTTTAATGTTTCTTAATGGTGTACAATGTCAGACTAGCCCAAATTATGTTCTTGTTTGAACCTAGAGAAGTAGAGATTAGAAAAAGAAAAGAATATCAAAGCCTTGAAATTGAGTTTCATTTAATAGCATGAGGTGCGGTCGCAGAAGAGTTAAGTTAGAACTATTGATACAGATTAAAATGAAATTTCTCATGAGAACTAACCAGGTAATTGAGTAGAGTCATCTAATAGGGACGAATAAGTCATTTAGATGAACCTAATTTATCAGTTCTATAGATTATGTATTGGGATAGGTCACGAGTGTAATAATCTAACCTAGTTAGGAAGCCATGGGAAAAACTTCCCTAATTAATTGCATAACTATTGATCACAACTCCAATTCAAAATACTGTTACTTGATTTAAAATTCCCACTTTAGGAAATAATTGAACTAATAGTTTGAATACTAGTATTAGTATGTATTTTGACCATATTTCCTATTGGATTGACCCCAAACTTAGTTCGGTTCTTTATTGACAACGTCTGCATTATACATCTTTAGGGATGTAATTTGAGCATTATAAAAAATGATGTCGTTGCCGGGGAATATGGATTAGGGTTGGATTAATTGCTTTTATTTGACTTGTAGTCATTATTTCCTCAGTTAGATTTTATTTTCCTTTTGTTTTTACATAGGTAACCACTTGGTTAATGCCAAGTACGCAAAGTATGAAAACCCTCTAGTCCCAATTGATCAAGAGCTTGAAGGAACACTATGGAGAATGGCCGATTTGGAGACCCCAAAACGGATGGAGACTAGGTTGGCTATTGAAGCTCGTCGAGCTAATGAGGCTCATTAGGATGAGTTAGACCAACAAACTGCTCTTCAAGAGGCAGATGATGCCCAAGAAGAGGTTGAAAATGCTGGACAGAACAGAATGAGGAATATAGGCCGTCATCTGCTCCAGTTCCATAGATATGCTCCTCACTTTGATGATGATGAGGACTTGGATATTGCTGAAGTTGGGTCAACATGAGCTATTATACCCCCACCTTTGCGTACTATTGCAAAGTTTGATATCACTAGCGCAATGATCTAGTTGCTAAATATGATGTGTGTATTATGTGGTAATGTAGCTGATGACGCAAATATCCAGCTTATGAACTTTCTTTGTATTTGCAAGGCTTACAGGTTACCAGGAGTAAGAAAGGGATGCTATCAAACTAAGGCTCTTTCCATTCTCCCTATTTGGTGAGGCTACTCTTTGGTTGTTAGAGTTGCCAAATGACTCCATCACCTACTAGGGGAGATGAAACATGCCATTATAGAATGATTCTTCCCACCATCCAAAATGCTGCAACTCAAAGATGATATAAACAACTTCCGACATCTGAAAATAGAGGTACTTCCTGAGACGTAGTTGAGGTTCAAGAAAAAGATGACCAAGTGCTCGAATCAGTGAATTCTTAATGAAAGCTTGTTGGAAATTTTTTACAGGTCTTTAAAAAAAGACAAAGGCTGTAGCAAATAAAGTGGTAGGTATAGCATTGATGAGTCACTCGTGGGAGGAATCAACCACCATACTTGATCGAGTGACTAAATGATACACCCCATAAAATGTAAATGATTAGTAGGTGTATGTATGGATTTATGACGAGTAGGAAGAGCTCGACGTGATTGGGAAGAGACTCAGAAACAGAGCCAGCGAGGCTAGGCCGTGAGGGGCCAGTGCGACACGCCAGTCGGCCTGTGCATTGGCCGGCGCAGCGCGCCAAGCCTCCTGCCGCTTTGAGAGATGCGATGCAGCACAAGGGTGGGCGCTATGGCTGGCACAAATCACCCCTGTGTATATTTATATGCCCCTCAGTTATTTTCAAATCAATTCCAAAGAACCCTCGACCTGAAGTAAAGAGAGCATGCACTATTTATTAATTTTTTATCCGATTACGCTACAAAACACCGTCCAAATGCAAATTAACTTCGGGTAACGATTCCTAGGCCTACAGGAATTATTACTATAGAGTTATTTCTTGAATATTCGCTCGCCAAATCAGAGCTCTGCCCAGTAAAATTTATCAAAATTATTCCAAATTGATTCCTACTCGACCACAGGCATTAGATAAGCATGTTTCCCTTCTGAACTCTCGAGAAATTATAGTTGTTCGACTGAGTTATATGGAGTTGGATTATAGTTGTTATTGTTAAAAAAAGTTATCACTTTTTATCGAATTTAGTATTGAAATTAGCCCTATTCTCTCAGCATAAAGGTTACAGTTGGAGGGAATCACCGATTGCAAGTTGAAACTCACTAGCTTAACGAAAACCAGTGTTTGAGGTATGTTAAGGCTTATTCCTTCGGAATGTTATTCTCATCATATGGTGATATGACTAATGTTTTAAATGTAGATAATTATCCTATATGTTGCAGTTAGCTACTACTAGTACATAAGAATCAAGCATGTTGTAATTAGCTGCTATAAATAGATTACGGTTACATATGTAGTGGTTAGCTACAAGAAAATGTATAAAGATTATATCATAGTATCCTTCGTCGGGAAAGAACATGTTAAGTTTTACACACGCTAGAAGCATCGTAGGAACTCCTCTATTCTTTAGTACATTGTGTTAGTAGAATTGGATGCTTTATTGTCAGGCCTAGAACTTAGAAGCTCGTGGATAGCTATTGGGCCTGAGTTAGTAAGTTGAACAGCATACGCGCAGCTAGGCGATATAACTATCAGGTTGGCGCATGTATTGTCAGTGAAGCATGCCCAGAGGCCATTGGCGTACCCTCACGCCCCAAGGCCAGAAATTTAGGTAGGATGACCATACTTTAGATTTAACGGCACTAGGGTTGTCTAGTGAACTGAGTGACAGCCTGCCATCTAGTTAGCTACCATCAGTGACTGTCAGTTCCAGTTGGCTTAGTATTCATCATACAAGTCGCCCAGGAAGCCATCCCAGTCGTTCAGGTCAAATAGACCCATGGGTACCCTAAGGAAGGGGACCTATTAGCATATAAAGGCGGAGCCAACGCCCCAACCTTCTCCTATAAGATGCTCAGGTGAAGGTTGCCGTGAGTGGCTAAGTCTATGTAAATTTAACTACAAGTCTAGGAATCGTCCAGAAAAGTCATAAAAGATCTGAGAAGACAAGTTAAGGTCTAGAGGGATAGAAACATATTAGCATAGTATTACTCTCAGGCTAATAATTTCAGTAGACTACCCGTTGAGGATTAGGGGCCGACCGCTCAAAACCATGTACAGATAGTAGCATCCCTACAGTCATTCTAAGTAAAGGAACTAAGTAATTGGTCGTCTGCGAGCCTACAGTTGCTTATGAGTTATAGTTGTACGATTAGGAAATTAAGAGTATTATTAGGCCATTCCATTCCTTTCCCTATCAAGTCTAGACCATTAGAGATTATAATCACTATCAGGATATTCTTAATTAGATACAAGTACATGAGGTGTTCCTGCTAGCAGCCATACAAATTATTCTAGGGGTGAGCAACGGTCGCATTAGGCCTAGAAGGCTAGATACGCCTTTTGAGTGGCTAGATTGAGATTTCAGTATAACACATTGGTTGGGGTCTACCTCACCTAAGAGCCTCCCTTGACCACCGCAGGACCCCCTATGATTGTTTGTCTCTAGTTAGCTGTTTATTTATCACATGTGGCTATAGGCCTTGTCGGTCGGGGGTTGTATTTACAGCCGCTATATAGTCCGTTGTTTTCTTGATTCTAGAGTTAAAGCCAACCCTGCACCAGAGGTGCTTAGGCTCAGTCAGCTAAGTAGTTCCGGTCCTAGTAGAGCACCAGGTGCCAGTCATGCCTCCCAAGGGGGGGCGTGACACAAGGATAATTGAACCGAACATACTGCATCAGTCGGAGGGAAACAGTTAAACTAATTCGGAGATATGTACCGGCAGCCCAGGGTCACTAAAAGTCTTGCTCTATCATATGGAGAAGTTAGAAATTGAAGCAATGATTTGATGTTGAAAAAAAACTTCGCCAATGAAGGGTGTTATAATATCTGACAAGAAGGGCAAGTCCATCCCTTGATTCATTAAGTTATACCAAACGCTCCGAAAGAACGACCAAGAGGCCTATGAGAAAAAGTTGCCTTCGGGGCTAGGATCTGTTTATCAACACTACGCGACATCGTAGGAAGCCTTGTTTCAGATAATTCAATTGAGGATATTCTAGGTACAGAAGCGTCGTTCCATAGAGGGACTCTAATAGCTACAGGATCCATCTTGAGAACCAGATTTGTAGCTCATTGCAGTATCATGGGGGAACAGAAATATAAAAGAAATGGATTGAAAAGCTACGAATGATGAGAAGTCTAGACAGTTTTAGTTAGGCTCTACGACGATAGTATATAGACCCAGATGATTTAAGTTATGGCAAAATAGTTCCAGATGTTACGCAGTTGACCTTGTTGCTATTATTATCAGTTGATTGTACTATGGGTGATAGATCTATGCTTCATTTTAACGTAGTGTCCTATAAGATGCCTATGTTGGACTTTTCTACATTTCAGGTTTCCAGATAATCCATTCTATAGAGGAGACTCTTCCGAGATTTTTCTAACAGTAGTTCAACAACTTGAGTCTCTCGAGATTGTAGATGATTCGAGGACGAATGTTCCTAAGGGGGAAAGATTTTACACCCCATAAAATGTTAATGAATAGTAGGAGTACGCATGGATTTGTAACGAGTAGGGAGAGCTCAACGCGTGTGAGAAGAGCCTCGGAAGAAGGGTCAGGCGAGGCTAGGCCACGAGGGGCCAGCACAATACGCCAGCTAGCCTGTGCATTGGACGACGCGGCGCGGCACAAGGGTGGGCGATATGGCCAGTGTGTAGCACCCCTGTGCCACAACCCATGTGTATATATATTCCCCTCACTTATTTTCAAATCATTTCCAAAGAACCCTCGACCTAATCTAAAGAGAGCACGCACTGTTTATCGATTTTTCATCCAATTACTCTACCAAACGCCATCCAAATGCAAATTAACTTCGGGATCAAGTCCTAGGCCTATGGGCAACATTACTAAAGAGTTATTTTTCAAACATTCGCCCATCAAATCGAAACTCTACTGAGTAAAAGTTGTCTGAATTGTTCCAAATTGATTTCTACTCGGCCACAGGCATTAGGTAAGCACTTTTCCATTCTGAACTCTAAGGAAATTATAGGTCTTCGACCGAGTTATACGGAGTTGGATTATAGTTGTTATTGTTAACAAAAGTTATCATGTTTTGTCGAAGTTAGTATTGAAATTAGTCCTATTCTTTTAGAATAAAGGTTACAGTTGGAGGGAATTGCCGATTGCAAGTTAAAACTCACCAGCTGAATGAAAGTCGACATTCGAGGTATGTTAAGTCTTATTCCTTCGAAAAGTTATTCTCGTTATATAGTGATACTACTTATGTTTTAAATGTAGATAATGATCCTATATTTTGTAATTAGCTACTACTAGTATATAAGGATCAAACATGTCGCAATTAGCTGTTATCAGTAGATTACAGTTACATTTGTTGTGGTTAGCTGCTAGAAAATATATAAAGATTATATCATAGTATCCCTTGTCGGGAAAGAACATGTTAAGTGCGACACACGCTAGAAGCATCATAGGAACTCCTTTTTCAGTCAAGTGTGTTAGTAGAATTGGATGTTTTATTATCAGACCTAGACCTTAGAAGCTTATGGATAGCTATTGGGCCTGAGTTAGTAAGTTGAACAACATAGGTGCAGCTAAATGATATAACTATCAGTTGGCGCCTGTATCGTCAGTGAAGCACGCCCAGAGGCCATTGGCGTACCCTCATGCCCCAGGGACAGAAATTTGGGTAGGATTTCCATACTTTAAATTCAACGGCGCTAGGGTTATCTAGTGAACTGAGTAACAGCCTGCCATCTAGTTAGCTACTATAAGTGCCTGTCAGTTCCAGTTGGCTTAGTATTAGTCAGATAGGTCACCCAAGAATCCATCCTTGTCGTTCAGGTCAAATAGACCCGTGGGTACCCTCAGGAAGGGGACCTTATTAGCAGATAGAGGCGGGGCCAATGCCCCAGCCTTCTTCTATAAGATGCTCAGGTGCAGGTTTCCATGAGTGGCTAAGTCCATGTTAATTTATCTACAAGGATAGGAATCGTCAAGAAGAGTCATAAAAGATATGAAAAGACCAAGTTAAGGTCTAGAGGGCTAGAAACATATTAGCACAGTATTACTCTCAGGCTAAGAATTTCAGTAGACTACCCGTTAAGGATTAGGGGCCGACCGCTCAAAAGCATGTTAGGATAGTAATAGCCCTACAATCGTTATAAGTAAAACAACTAAGTAATTAGTCGTCTGCGATCCTACAATTGCTTATGAGTAGGAAATTCAGAGTAATATTAGGCCACTCCAGTACCCGCGCTATCCAATCTATACCATTAGTGATTATGATCACTATCAACATCCTGTAATCAGATGCAGCTACGCGGGGTGTGCCTGCTAGTAGCCATACAGATTATTCTAGGGGAGAGCAATGGTCGCGTTAGGCCTAAAATCACAAATATTCCTTTTGAGTGGCTAGATTGAGACTTTAGTATAACACATTGGTTGGGGTTTCTCTCACCTAAGAGCCTTCCGTGACCACCCCAGTTTACTTGCTGTGTCGTCGCCCGCCAGGGGTTATATGAAGTTACCCCAAGGAGTGATAAGTCATCCCTAGGGATGATGTAGAGGCCTAAGGGCTATATTACAGTCCATTCCATGGCTGGACTATTATCTTTATGTCATATTGGCATCACACCCTCGTCGAGTCTGGAGCGCAGGGTGCATTTATCAGGAGTTTGTTGGACTCAGACACAGCTACAGATCAGGAGCCTAGTTGGCTAAGTTGCAGACCCAAAGGACTAGTAGGTTTTCTATAGCACCAGTAGAGTCATAAAAACCTGGTTAGGGGTATATAGATTGAAGTGTGCTCGTCAGGGCTTATGGGGGCCCGAGCGGGTTATTCTATTTATATTGTACCTTCCAGGCTTATGGGGGCCAGCTTAGGTTCTTGTTTACATTCTAGTCTGGTAGCTATAGATTATAAATACATGATTATATAGTCCTAGCTTATATACGTGTAGTGTTTTACTAGATGTAGGTTATGAATAAGCTAACTTCCAGTTTAATTTTTCCCCTTGTACTTACTTTCAGTCATTAACAGATTTCATTCAGCTTATTACTTCTTTACATATTCGGTACATATTGTACTGACGCCCAACTCTGGGGCGCTGCATTACTTGCCTGCAGGTTTAGATAGACCGATTATGAGATTCCCAAGGAGCCATTCAGAGTTAGTACATTGGCCAAGTCCTTTCATTCGAAGTTTTCTTGTCATAGAAGATTACCATCTTTTATTTCATTAGTATTTTGGTAGGTCGGAGCCTTGTCCCAACCACTATTCGTATTCTTAGAGGCTTGTAGACTACAATATTCAGTTAGTTAGTAGTGGTTAGCCGTGTGGAAGATGTGTATGTCTTATTTTACATGTTGGCCATGTGGGGCCTGAAATAGCTGCTTATTTTTCTTTCTATTATAAGTAGACATCATGGTGGTCTTTTCGGCCCGCATAGGATCCCTTCATTACCTTATTGTTGGTTAGCTGATTTCTTTCACAAGTGGCCTTGTCGGCCTTAGGCTGTGGTTACAGCCTAGGTACAACAGTTTGTTTTCTTGAGTTTGAGTCATGGATAGACACCAGAGGTGCCTGTGACCAGCCAGGTCAGCCCAGATTCCAATATGGCATTAGGTGCCAGTAATGCCTCCCAAGGTAGGGCATTACACTAAACCAATAGGGCCTGGCATATGAGAGAAGCGACCACAGCTGCAGGTACATATGTTATAGGGATGACTGTGGAGCAGTCCAGGATATAGGAGGAGAGTGATTAGGAATTAGCTCACATGAGAACATATATAGACTGACTCATAAAAAAAGTGATGGGGTCTGTAGTGGAGAAGGTAAATGCAGTGGGATGATTATTTGCCTCTCATCGAGTTAACATATAACAACAACTACCATTTTAGCATCCAGAAGGCTCCATTTGAGGCTCTCTATGGGCGCAGATGTAGATCACTTGTTGTCTGTTTTGATGTCGGTCAAGCTGCGATGATAAGACCAGATTCATTCCATGAGGCTATGGAGAAAGTTTAGCTTATAAGGGACTGGTTGAGAACGGCTTAGAGTCGCCAAAAGTCTTATGCAGATGTGAGGAGGACAGAACTTTAGTTTGAAGTAGATGATTGGGTGTTTCTAAAGGTGTCTCCCATGAAGGGAATGATGAGGTTCAGAAAGAAAGGAAAATTCAGTCCCCGTTATGTTGGTCCATAGGGGAATGTGAAATGAGTTGGCTAGGTAGCACATTAGTTGGAGTTGCCCTCAAAATTAGCTTCAATTCATCAAGTTTTCCATGTATCACTCTTTAAGATGTGTTTGGGTGATCCAACTCTGGTTGTTCCAATGGACATTGTCGGTGTGAAAGATAGCCTTAGTTATTAGGAGGTTCTGGTGGAAATACTTGATCGTTAGGTTCGTAAGCTAAGAAACAAAGAAGTCGCCTCAACAAAGGTTTTTTTGAGGAATCAGCATGTTGAGGGAGCTATGTGGGAAACCAAAGCATATATGATGGCTAGATACACACATCTTTTCCCTTCCTTCTTAGTTTCAGCTTGAGGTATTAGTTCCCTCCTTAGTACTCTATTCAGTTTCATGTTCAGCTTATGTTCCCCATTTTCTTTCATGTCAATGAATGTATGTGTGATTTAGGTATTCTGTTCAGTCATGTAGTACAGTCGGAGTCAGTCACTCCGTCAGTTTTCAGTTTATATGTTTAGTATTTGAGTATGATGATTGTATTTCTCTTCTTTTCAGTATGTTATTCCACATTCGAGGATGAATGTTCCCAAGGGGAAGATATTATAATACCCCGAAAACCCTAAGATCAGACCAGGGAGTCTAAATGGAGAGAACAAATTTTTCTGCATCAGGTTACAGGACGACTCATCTAGTGATTCGGTGGGTCCACAAGTCATTGAGTGACTCGTGGCAAAGAGATTGGACTTGGTTGAGTTTTGGGGTTTTAGGCTGACCATGGGTGGGACCATGAGTCATGGTCACCACCATGAATCATCAAGTGGGTCATGGTCAGTGAATGGTTTGAAGGATGAAGGTTTTGGCACTGCACCTAGCGAGTAGTTACCACGAGTCGTAGGGCTCACCACGAGTCGTGGTGTCCCTCGTGGGGATCAGTGTTGAGAATTTATAGTGCAGGCGAGTAGAGGAGGACCATGAGTCATCCAATCCCTCGTGGGGACTGGCAGTGAGTATTTTCCTACGAATTTATTAAGGGCTTTTACGTAATTCCTAAGTTCCTAGGGCATAAACTACGTTGTTTTAAGCTCAGAATAGTGTGTTTTAAGATGGGTAAGTTTATTCTAGGCCTATTCACTTCCATGCATGCATGTCTAGAAGCTCCTAAGGGTGATCAAGTCTAGATTCATCAGTTTCTTCTCCAAACTCCATTGGGCAATCAAGGAAGTTGTGAGATCAGATTTCTATAGATATATAAGTCTATGAATAGGTGTATACATCAACATCCATGCCCAATCTCTCTTCAATTCATGAAATTCTAGTTGATAAAATTATGGGGTTTTAAGCCAACATGTGAATTCTATAAGCATCAATCATGGGTATGATCCAAGTATGTTTCAAATGTTGAATTATGATTAATGGGTGTATTTTAAAATATTTTCAAGTTTTATAAATTATGATGCCCATCCATGAAAGTTCATGAAAGTTGAGATCTACGATATATGTATTCAAGCATGATTAGAATGCATATGAAGAAAGTATGATTTCGAATTCACCATGTCTATGTTCATATTTTCGAATGATCAAGTCTATGTAAAGCATGTTTATGTATTGGGCAAGCCTGTATAATGAAGTATGTTTCATGATTTATTTAAATTTCATGTAATTATCTTACCATATGGATTTTGGAGTCTAGTCTCCCACTATTTTCAGCTTGTGGTATGGAGCCCAAGGCTCCTCATGTTATGATTTCAAATTTATGCTTGTATGTTATGAGTTAGCTTTTTCACTAGATGATGGTTCAGCTTCGTTGAAAAAATAATGAGAGCATATGCATGTTTTTGGGAGTAGTGTTTAGCTTCGTTGAAAAAATAATGGAGAGCATATGCATGTTTTTGGGAGTAGTGTTTAGCATCAAGTAGGCTAAGCGTCAATCAACCCTATGCCTTAGAACTACGCGTCAATGTAGGTATGTTAAGATTATTTAAGACCTCCCTTGTGAGCTTCCCCTACCCAAATGGGCCTGCACCATGATATCGATATTATGTTAGCATCCTTAGCTCTGGCAAGGGTATGGATGGCTCTACCTACTTAAGTGTGATAGTCGGGACCATGTAAGCTCTGTCTTGGTAATTTCAGTTATATGACGAGTCTCCCATTGTCCCTCATGATTTTAGTTATGCATCTTCATCAGTCATGATATTATGTTTTCAGCACATTTGACCCAATGTTTAGTTTTACTTATGATTGTCGGTATTTTATCTTGGGTCATTTGATTAAGTTATGATATTCAGTTATGTTCAGATCATGATTTCAGAAACTAGCATGCAAGCCCTACTTTCAGAATCTTATCTTGATTACGTTTTATGATATGCATGATTTATGATTTTACTTACTGGTTTTACTTATCTTACATACTCTGTACATTCCATGTACTGAACGCATACTCTATGTTTTATCATTTCATGATATAGGCTCGGATATTTAGGCTCAGGCCCGCCATTAGCCAGACTCTAAGCATCAATATTTCCCGGTCTTAGTTGGTGAGTCCTCAACTTTTGAGGGCCCTTCTTTTCAGTTGTATCTAGTATTTTCAGTTTCAGACATTAGTGAGTTAGTTGGGGTTTTGTCCCATCTACTTTTCAGTAGTAGATGATTTTCAAACATAGTGTGTATTTAGTATTCAGCCTTGTGTTATGCATTCAGATGTTGTGATATTTCCAAAATTTTTCTTTATTATATATGTTAGACTTCCGCTATGTTAATTATATTGATCTTCCACTTTATTATGATTGAGTTAGATGTCATTTTCATGCCATGGGTCGACTTGGAGCCTCACGGGGTTCCTTGTCCCTTGTCCCCATCCAGGCCTATGTTCGGGTCATGACAATAGGTCCATTTCAACTTCCTCCCAGTGCTAACTGTGTTCGCTGGTGCCAATGTGCAACAAACATGTTCCTCACATCCAACAGACTGCTTTTTGTTCAATTCTTCTGTTTCTTTATTCAAGTTCAATACCTGCACAATCAAAGGTAAAAGGCATAAAACCTTCCTAATTTTTTATGAAAACAAGGCAATAACTCATGCGTAAAATTCTAATGAGTGGGTAATTTACCTACTCATCAAATCTACCAGCTTGAACAATTTGTTGTCCTCAAGCAAGACATTCACCCACATATTAGAATTGAATTAAAAATCTTCATCGTAAGAGCTGCACAAAGGACTACCAGAACTTAAGACAACCCCAAAATTATGCAACGACTCAAGAGAGTAAAAAGACTCAAAACATGTTGCACACACTCCATGGGTAACCACAAACATTTGGCACATCTCACTTACATTATTTCAACTCAAAATAGGGGCATGTTGAAACAAATCAAGGTTCACAAGCATCTCAAATCATTTACAATCCACATTTAAGGTTTGCCTCAAATATTACTACACAACTTGTCACATTCATACCTCTCAATTGAAAACACGAATTTCACCATTTACTCTAAGGAAGTGGTGCCACTCACAAAAATAGAGAATCCCATTCTCATAGATGCAATTCACACGAAGGGATTATAAAATGATGCAATGATGCTCACTCTCTTAAAGATATTCAAGTGCATACACATTGAACCATAGGCTTGCCCTTCGTGAAATTCTCCACTAATGTAGAGTTGCTACACTTAAAATCACTAAGGACTTATGGGTCATAATGAAGGCTAGGGGTCAAAGGTAAGACAATATTTAGCTCTATTAATTACAACCTCTATTAAGCATTTTGTGAACACATTCCCAAATTCTACTACACTTAGAAAGATTACTTCACCTTATCTCTCCCTTCTCATCTTTCACAAAAATATTTTATCCACCCTTTTGACCCTTCAAAATTTTTTTATTAAGCCTCATCTCCACAAGAGATAGCACCATTTACCCTTTCTCTCTTTTGTGTTTTTTTTGTCAAAATTTTTATCTTTATCTTAAGAAATAGGTGCTACCTCTCCTAGGAGCCCATTCCTCTTTTTTATCTTACTCACACACCTCCTAACATAGGATTTTTCCTACATATTTCTTTTTTCACTAGTAATTATGGAGGATGGATGCTAAAGGGTATGAATAAAGAGGGTTTACGGCTTGCAATGTGATTTCCAAAGTAAAGTCTTAAGGCTCAACAGGGGCTAACAAAGATTGATGTTCAAGGAGGACATTTAGTGGTGAGGTAACTAACAAAATTTCACGCCCTGAGTCCACGCCCCGGGACATGGTACTTGGAGTCACAACTAACCAAAAGTAAACCCCAGGTCTATCATACATTGGCATTCTGAGTAACATATGTATATACAACAGCAACTTTAAAGTAAAAGTAAAACACTTATTGGAATAAAGCTAAGTCATATAGCTTAAAAACGTCAAAATAAAACTTAAAGTCTGAAACCCTGTCTGACTCTGAAAGCCAACTACAACTGATGAGTTGCTGGGACAAGCCCCCAGCTAACTCCAAGTCCAAATCGAAGAAAATAGAACTAAAATAAATGATCTTCATCCTCGAAGGATGAGGAATCACCACTGATGTCGCTGGGAAGGTCTGAGCGAGGTCGGCTAACGGTGCTAAGACTAAGAACCTACGGCTATATCATCAAATGATACAACACAGGAAGTTTGCGTAGTACTTTGAATGTACTGAGTAAGAAGGAGAAAACATAATACTGGATATAAATAACTGAACTGAAATGACATGCAAATTGATTAGATGACATTTTTAACTAACACTGGATATTCTAACATTTTTACTGAAACTGAACTAACAATATTCTAACTGAGTTTCGGTATAACTAACAACATGGGAGTTTGCAAAAGTGATGAATTCAAGCAAAATTCTGATATTTAAGCACTATTTCAAGATTCTAGTTTTCTACATTTAAAAGATAGGGGTAGGATTTACATTACGGGGACAAGCACCAATACAATCACAAACTGGGGAAAAATATCTACAATTATCATTAAATAATATTTCACGGGAATTAAACGAAGTTTGACTAACAATTTATCAACATACAATAGATGTAGGGCTAGAACTGATAAAGAAACTAGGAAGAATTTTGGGGACACAAGGGAAGAACTATTCGCTTATTGAATTCCCACATACTTGGTGATGGAAAACCTTGAGAGAATTCCTTGAGAAATTAGAGAAGAATCACTCTTTCTAACTTCTTCTCTAAGCTTTTCTAGGAGGGACTTTACGCTTAACTAATGAGAGATGAGAAAATAATGAGAGAAACTATTGGTTTCCCCCCTGTAAATCCGTTGATTTGGCCTAAAACGTCATAGTTTAGGGACTGAGTAGGTTAGGAAATTACAAAAACACCCTTATAAAACTCACAGGAAAAACTGGCTGTCAGTCCCCACGAGGGATCCAAAGGCTCGTGCCCAGTGACCACGACTCGTGGTCACGGTCGTCGAGTGTATTGCAAAATTCTTATCGCCCTACACCATACTGGACCACAATCACTTAACGGGTCGTTAGTGGTGATCACGACTCATGGTTATCTCTCATGCTCAACACTGCCAGAAATCATCAAGGGGTCACCATGGGCAACGCCACGACTCGTGGTGTTCCCAACGAGTCGTGGTGAGGACACATTAAGTACACTTTCCCACTTTTCTTATTTCTTCACCCATCCTTGACCATGAGTGACATAATGAGTCATCTGGCTGAGCACGACTTGTGGCCACACTTGTGTCACTCCAAATTTTCAACCAAGTTCAAACTCCTCACCACGAGTTACTTAATGACTCGTGGTCTACCCCATGATTCACAGGACGAATCATTCGGTGATCTGGTGCAATAAATCCTATTTTATCCATTTCACCTCTCGTTTCTTGTCTTAGGGTTTCTGGGGAATTACGCTAAAGAGGGCCTAAGTTCATTTTCCAAAAGAAGCTACATCTAGAATTTCACCTTGAATCACATTCGAGGCAGTAACTAGACATATTCAAACACAAGAATCAATCTAATACAACCTCACCACACAAGGCATCACACTCTAAAGAGTTCAACTATATTCGAAATCAATTCAAAGGTATGACTCTCGATAAGATAATTTTGGGTTTTGCACATTCGATTTGCAAATCAAAAATCCAAAAAAAATGTACAACTTAGGAGAAGACAGTACTCTTTTTAAAAATAATATTTAAGCCCCTTTTCAATTTCAAAAAGTCATTTTCTATGCCAATACAAAAATTTTAATTTTGGTGGTACCGATCAAGGTAAGTGCAACAATGACTCACAAACATGGCTTCCCTTAAGAAAGTCACTTCTCAATCTATCATAGGAAAATGTCACCCTTTGGCACACAGAAAAATTTTTGCTTCTTGGAAAAGAACCGTGTTATAAAAATAACCCTTGAGTTTATTACTATCTACTATCTACAAAGGCGATTGCCTAAGCATAGGTAAAGAATTAATTGGAATGTAAAACCAACCTATTAATTGAATTTCATATCTTAAAGGAAAGAAAAATAGTCCAAAATTTAAATCTATTCAAAATAAGCCCTACAAGGGAATTCATTCATCTAGAACCTTCATATCACTACATAGCTAGCTTGAAAAAGGCATCCACCCTCCCCCTCCCAAATCATGCAGTGTCCCCAAGGTATGTATGAAAAAAAGGAAATCCGGAGGACTCCCTGCATAAAGCAAAGGTTGGGCAAGGTCCATCACGAAAAGTTCCATTAAGTTATGTCAACGACGGAAGACATTAAGGGGATCAGGTGGTAATACAAGTGGTTCATCTCATTTGTCAGGTAGGGTTCTGGCCTCATGATAAAAATAGATCTAAGCCATGCGGTATGGGTCATCATGGCAGCCATCATCTCTAGCTTGAGACACCTCATTGCTAAGTGGGTCACCAACTTGAACCGCTTCAACTGCTACACCCTCAGACGGGCTGTGTCCCATACACTAATCATCAGGATGACTCCTATTCGCCATTGGTCAGTTAGGTCCTTCCGCTAGGACGTTTAAATTAATATTCGTGGATGGTATCATCTCCTTTTGTGTATTCAATTCTTCTCTTATGGTAGCTACTTCCCCTCAAGTACATCTACTTGAGCACAAAAACTTCCTCATTTGTTAACTAAAGGCTTCATAGATTTTTTGATGGCTTGTTGAATCAAGGGAGGGGTGGCATTAGCAAACTTCACTAACTAAGCATTATCAGCGCGAGCCATTTGTGCTTTTTTGAGAAGACCACTGGCAGGTGAGAGGTAGGTCTATCCATCATAGGTGAAACATCAGTGTCTTCCGACACCATGGTGGGTGGAGGATAATTCAACTTTGGTTGTTTGAAAGCTGGAGCAGCTTTATCGCTTTTAGTATCCAAAGTAATGACTCCTTAAGTTCACCGTATTTTCTCCAATGGTCGGAACAAAGGGCAGTCCGCTCAGAGACATAACAAGCTAATGAGGACCGGGTATGGCATGAAGGTCTTCTGTTGGTGAGCTTTCTCTTGAATTGTTCCACTACGATCTCTCCCACATTAATATGAACTCCTTCCATGATGTCTCTATGAAGATGGTGATCTCGATCGGAAATTTTTTTGTGTTGTTGGTAGGGATTATCAAGGAACTCACAAGGTCAAGCCACATCCAAGCTTAAAATTTTAGAACCTGATGATGAATGTCTTCTTTCACAACTACCCACTATGGGTGGACTTTAGAAAGGATACCCGCCACCATGAATAGTGACTTCATTTATCTACTAATTTCCTTGTAAACCCCGAGCCAGGACACACCAGATCTTCCTAATAAATGGAATGGATCGCCTCAAGGGTGATGTACACTTCCTAGCCTCATATTGTCATGGAGGACAAGCAAGGCATTAAGTCCACTCGGCCTTTGTGCTTCAAAAGGTCCTATCATGCCCTATAGGAGGCATAAACCTACTGCACCAACTCAAAAAAGTATGGGTGCAAGGGCATAGGAAAGGTTCCCATTCCCATGTTTAAAATTGATGGTGAATATCGAGGAAATTAGCCTAGAGAAAGTCGACATCAAATTAGGCCTCTAGTATGATTGGCCTCTTCTCCTTGAAAGAGATATAGTAAGCTTCCATTCCCTCAAGCCCGAAGCGGAGTCGGGAGATTCTCATGGCTTCTTCTATATCCACATGTGTGTCAACCCCCTATGGGAGTTTTTCCTTTATTCTGACCTAGAAGAATACATTTTCTTGAAATATAATGTGTGTGCCATAAAAAACAATACTCACTTGGTCTCTTGTATTTCTTTTTGAGGGAAATAAAAGGAAATAACTATTCTATGCTAAGAAAGAAAAAAAAAGAAATTGTATTGCTACAAAATAAACAACAATTTAAATCATTGGCAGCTCCTGTGCCACACTTACCTGGTCCGTAGGTGTGTCGCAGGTGTAGGGCAGAATCCCTACAAGGTGATTCAGGAACTACAAAAGACATATGTTTCTTAGATGGCGATCTATGAAACGTAGGTGAAATAGAGGAGTAGGGCAGTGAGCCTGAAGCCCAACACCCCAACCTACATTCCGTAGAACAAAATCTACAACTCGCAAGTGCTCAACAATACCAAAACATCAATTACATGCTTTCACCTTAAAATTTTAGCAAGTATGACCCAATTTAATATCTACCGTTACTCAGACATCCCCGAAAGATTTTCTAACAGAATTCACGATGAATTTTACAATCATAACCACTTAACGACTTCCCTTAAGAAGGGCGTTACCCTATCTATCATCAAAGAAATGTTAGGTGATTAACTCTACCAATAGTTAAAAAGTTCACTACACCAATCCACATAGCTGAAAATCATGACCCCATTTGCATCCACATCATCAAGCATACAGCTAGAAATGATGATTTTCCCTTAAGAAAGGTGTCACTCAATCCATCATCAAAAAAATTCATTCATCTCAAACACATTGGTTACTAAGAATTCACCCCTAATTTAAAAATTCAAAGCAACAATAGCCCACCCAATAAAAAACACATTAGAAACAAGAATTTCTATCTAACAAATTGAAAATTTCAAACGCCCCCACATATACCCACCTGATTCAATTTCCACAGAGACATGAAGAACTTATATTGAGGCATTGGGGGAAACATTGGTCAAGGAAATTAGAAATTTGCATGCTTTTGTGTGCTACACAACATCACAAGCTTAAGGGAATAAATATAGAAAGTGAAAGTCATACCAAGTTAAATGAAGAGTAATGATATTTCAACTCTAAGTGAAGCTTGATGCTTTTACCAAAATTGGCTGACCCAACTCTTTTTCTTCTTTTATGTGGAGGTTGGAATGTTGAGTGATCATGGAACAATGAAGGGGATGGTGGGTTTATAAGAGGGAAAAGAGGTGAATGATTGGGTTTAATTAATGGGTAGTTAATAGAAGAGTGTGGGAAGTTGAAATGGTGGTTAAAGGATTATAGAAAATGGGAAAGTGCAGAAAATTAGAGGTTTTGAGAAGTGGGAAGAGGTTTAAAAGACATGGGTTGGACCTGGGTCGAGTTTGTAAATTGGGTCGGTCAACTTTTAAATATTTAACTCATACCTGCTCCTATTCAAGACTAGCGGTCGCAAATTTCAATCTCCGAATTACAGTTCAGATGCAGGTGGAATTCACTGCATTTGAGGTGCGACACACCTGCGTCTCGCGGATCATCAGATGCATTTTGCTGGTGTGATACAGATCGCTTCAATTTTTCACGATTTCGTCCCAGGTGTACTGCCTCAATCCTGAGCTACACAGGTGTGCACCTGTGTTTCAAGGTGAGGTATAAGTCCTCCTTTTGCCATGCATTATGGAACATACCTGTGCTCTGCAGGGTGTTACCTGCATTTTGCAATTCTCATGCACATGCCCTTCCTCTGCTTTCTTCTACTATATTTACAATCCAAGCTACCTACACTACAAAAATGAAAAAATTGTGAAATACAAAGAAATTTAATGATAGTTGGGTTGCCTCCCAAGAAGTGCTTAATTTAACGTTGCGGTATGACGAGTAACCCTTATGCTAAGGCTCATCAAGGTAAGTGAGTCCAATCAAGTCGATTTCCTCTAGAACACCTAAATACTTCTTCACCTATTTCTCATTAACCTTAAACATGATCCTATCTTCCCCTTCAAGCTCAATAGCTCCATTTGTAAAGACTTGAGACATATTAAAGGGTCTAGACCACTTGGATTTCATTTATCCTAGGAACAATCACAATCTAGAATTGAACAAAAGCACCCAATACCCCAAAGAAAATTGCCTCTTCAAAATTTTCTGATCATGGAAGCGCTTCTTTCGAGCTTTATGTATAGAGGCATTCTCGTAAGTCCTTATTCGAAACTCCTCTATTTCATGAAGGTTATCAACTCTCACATGGACAGCCTTTCCCCAATCAAGATTTAAACTCTTCAAGGCCCACATCGCCTTGTTCTCCAGCTCTACCAGGAGATGAAAAGCTTTGCCATATATCAGTTAATTGGGTGACATTCTAATGGGAATGTGATATGCCATATGATAAGCCCAAAGGGAATCATCGAGTTTCCCGGCCCAATCGGTTCTTGATGTTGGGTATATTCTTATGCCCATTTTCCATGTTTTTACCCATATTTTTCCTTGTTTTGAGTACAATATTCTTATAAAATGCATGAATTCATTTCTATGTGTATCTTATGAGTTAATAGGTGTTTTTATATGTTTTGAGTAGGAAACCAAGGAAAAAGGACTTAAAAATGATCCAAGGTATTAAGGAAGAAGAGTTCGCAAAAGTTGGCCTGGCGAGATAGCTAGCGTGGCACGCAATACCCCCAACTTCAGAGAAAATTTTGATCAAGTTGGTGTAGTGGGTGGTGTGGCACAACAGGGCCTCAACTTTAGAGGAATTTTTGCTCAACACCATGGCGAAATAAGTGGAGTGGCACACCAGAAGTATTCCGGACTTAGGAAATTTTTCCAACACTTTGGTGCAGTGAGTGGAGTGGTGCACCTGATTGAAAACCTTAGAAAATTTTACTAACACCTTAGCGAGATGGATGGAGTGGCGCATCAGAGGGCAAACTTCAGATGAATTTCAAGTCAAAATTCATGTTCAATAGATGGGACAGATTATGAGATAGATTTTCAATTTTAAAAGATGCACTTCTCAAGGGCAAAAGAGTCATTGGAACCAATTCTTATAAAAATAACATCTAAGGCATTTTGTTAGATATGATTCATCGTATTGATCAGTTTGTATGCAGTTCTTGGAGGAACACATTTTCTTTGTTTCTTCTTCAACTTTTATTTTTGATTCTAATGATGAATTCTTTCGTTTTCCACTTGAACATGAGTGGCTAAACTCTTGTTCTAAGGTTTTTGTCATAGCAGATGGTTGAAAGTTTGTTTATGCTTGTTTTTAATTCTTCTTAAAGATTATTTATACTTACATATGTTAATTTCTTATCAATAGATTTATCACTTCACAAATATATCTGTTGGCTTTTGGTTGAACTCGGGGAAAAAACCAAGACAGGAAAGTGTAGAACAAGTTTCAAAGACCCATGACCCATGGGTTCAAGGAGAGATTATGTTGTCGAGGATAGGAATATACCCTTCAACCCTGTCCATTGAATACAAGTAGCTACAATTGTTGTCTCATGCTTTTCCTGCAACAATAAGGATATAGGCGTTAGGGTTCATGCGACAATTCTGGGATGCTTTGGAGAATGGCAAGAAATGAGATAGTAACTTAGAACTAACAACCTTGGGAGGAATTAGTATAGAATATTGGAGTCCTAAAACTACACTTGAAGTGAAAGTTCCATTACCCTAGATTCTATCATCATTTGAATTACAACATTTGTTGATTTGCATTCAAATCTTTAGTTAAATTTACTTTTCATGTTTAGTAGTATAATTCCCAAACCATTACCCATTTTTACCTATTTTATTAGAATAGTGAAATAAGATGTTAACCTTGATCAGTTAATCTGACAAGTCTCAGAGGGATTGATAATAGAGACTTTACTATCCTATATTACTTGACGACCATGTGCGCTTGAGTGCAGTGGAGTGACATCATGCTTTTGGCACCATTGTTGGGGACTTCAACAGTGATTAATTGTTTATAGGTTAAGATTTTTTTCTGCAATTCTGTATTTTACTTTTGTTTGTTGGTTATTTATGTTTGCAAGTGATGTGCTCAGTCTATGTTAGCTACGAGAAATTAGAGACCAACCTTGGCTCATTTTGATCCCGAGATAGAGAGGACTTTTCATAGGTTAGCTATGGAAGAAAACCATGAGTAAGTGTAGGGCAACAATAAGATAGGATTCTAGTGTTTAACTATGCTTGACTAAACTTGGAGAACACTTCTAAAGCAATCATCAAGCCGGTCATCACTGTAAACTTTGAATTGAAGGAGGGAACTGTACGGTTGGTTTAGAATACTTGTCAATATCAGGGCAAGCTGCATGAGGATCTCTATAGACATCTGAGAACGTTTGCTAAGCTGAGTGAGAACTTTCACTATCAGAATGTGTCAGATGAATATGTTATCCTCACATTGTTCCATTTCCAATAAATTCATTAACATGTTCTTCTCTTCAAGGAGGAAAAAGGAGTTGAGATGAAAGATCTCAGGTTTTTTGCAGAAAGATGGTGAGATCTTAACTTAGGCATGGGAATAACACAAGGGCTATTTAAGAGATTGTTCGCACGATATGTAGCTAAAGGAGATCACTAGGCACCACATCATGGAACGGCTGAAGACAGAGTCGAAAATTTTGCTTAACGCTATAGTAGAGGGAAAAATCTTGTCCAAGAGCTATGATGAGATAGAAGCTCTATTGAATCTTATGTCAGCTGGGCATCAAGATTATCGGGATTCAGGCAGAGGTTTCACATCAACCAATGTACTAGGAAAGGTTGAAGTTGATGGTGTATTAGCAATCTGAGAAGATACCAACCACTTGGTTAATATGATCAGCAGGTTAGTGACAACACCAGCTATAAGTTAAGTAAACCAGGTTCAGCAAGTTCAAACTCCACCACCATCATCAGAGGTTTGTGGAAAAGGCCATGCTTATTTAGGTTGGCCTCTAAACTCAGTGTCTGTTTATTTTATGGGTCAACAAGGTTGTGTGGAGGTTTTATAGGAAATAGATAAAAGCAGGGGTAAAGGAAGGAGGTTAATCCTTCATGGGAGGGAACCAGAATTTCCAAAGACCCAAAAACATCTTCCAAGCAATAGGGCAATTCTTTATAGGATACGGTGAAGCTGTGGATGCTTCAGCAAACTCAGGTGATTAATGAGATGTAGAAATCCATCCATCCATCTATATAAAAGACGCTAGTTCTTGAATTGAAACCTTGACCTGCTCACTTAAAATATGCTTAATTAGGCAGTGATAATACACTAAAAGTGATGATATCTACTTTGTTGTCGAATGAATAAGTTGATGGGTTGCTAAAAGTGATGCAACTTCATGTGACAGTGATTGGGTGGACCATTGCTGATGTAAAACAGGATAAGCAGTACCTTTTGCATGCATAAAATATTGTTAGAAGAAGGTACCAAATCCAGTGTTGAACACCAAAAAAGAATGAATCCGATCATGAAGGAGGTGGTAAAGAAGGAAAAAAAAGTGGCTGGATGTAGATGTCTTATGTCACGCCCCGCCTTGGGGGGTATGACTGGCACCTGGTGCCCTACTTGGACCTGAACTGCTAGACTACTGAGCCTAAGCACTTCTGGTGCCTGGCTGGCTCTACTCTGATTCAGAGAATCAACGGGCTATATAGCGGCTGTAAATACAGTCCCCGGCAGGCTAGGCCTATAGCCACCTATACAACAACAACAGCTAACCAGAATCTCATCAATATAAGGGAACCTATGCGGGCCGACAAGGCCACCATGCTGACTAGTTACTTCGAATCAAATAACGAGATGCTAACGGCTACGTGGCCAGATAGGGTCAACACTACTAAGCTGGATAAGGCCCCACCGGTCAGCATAAACAACTAAACATACGCCCGGCCCCCTACGACCGGCACAACTAACCACGGGGAGATATATACACAATCGCAAGCCTCTAAGAATATTGATAAGATGGTCGGGGCAGGGGGCCCTGACCTACCGTACTATACAACAAAGGAAAAAATGATATGAAACCTCTGAATATCCAAACTCAGAATGATAGGAGATGATGACTCTGGCCCCGGCTAGGATCACGAGGTTGGCTCCTCGTCTGGAGTACTGCGAGGCAAGTAATGCGAGCGCCCAAAATGGGTGACCACCCTTGTGCAGTATGTAAAAACAAGGCGAACATAGCGGAATATAAACAACAATACTAGTAATTACGAATAATAGAAAGTATACGAGGCATGCAGTGACGGAATCGAAATAAGCTTATCTGTGCTGAAGGTAGGTAGAATCATACTGTCGCGTGAGCGATCTACTTTCTATCGGCTAATAAATAACATATATGTACATATATAACATAAAAAGGACCTATACCAGCCCCATGGCCGGAAAGGTGCCAACCAACACAGTCTATATACCCTTCCTGGTCAAAATCATCAAAAAATAAATCACTCCACTTATCTACTAACTACGAGCACCTCTACCGGCCCCACAGGTCTCCGGCTCGGACTATGACCTACGATATATAGCGTAGCCATGAGCCGGGAGGACTCCACATACTCAACTCTATACTACGCCTCTTGTGCTCGGTAATTTGTACCCAGTGCTCTATAATGCTATCTTGTCGGCCTCATATGGGTAGTGCTCCATCCCATCTTCGTCCTCTAGCGGACTGACATACCCTCCTTGGGTGGTGTCCCCCACCCTCGGCGGTGGGTCGACACGATTACCAGCCGGGGCGGTGAGAACGCTCAAGGGTGCCCTCAAAAACACAAACGAGTCTCAACAAACAATAATCACATACGGCAAGCATATTCAATGCGAAAATACTATCCATGTTTTGATATCTGAATCGATACTTTTCTCTGTATTCTTGATTCTCATCTTGAGCACTATCTTGTATAAAATATTATCGGCTTGTCTTATATTGCTCTCATCTTTTTATTGAATATAACATAATATTATAAAACAAGCTTCTTGGATTCATACGGGACTCAATTCTCAATTTCTAGGTTCTTTCTTCTCGTTCACGCTATTTTGCTATACTAGATTACTAACTTGCCGAAGGAAAATACTATCCATGTTTTGATATACGAATCTGATACTTTTCTCTGTATTACTGATTCTCATACTGAGCTATACTGTATCTGAAATATTATCTGACTGTCTTATATTGCTCTACTATCTTTTATTCTGAATATAACATAATATTATAAAACAAGCTTGCTGGATTCATACTGAACTCAATTCTCAATTTCTAGGTTCTTTCTTCTATAGTTCACGCTATTTTTGCTATACTAGATTACTAACTTGCCGAAGGAACAATCTTTACATACCTTCGCTTCGGATTACCCGACTAATTGGCGTAGCTCGGTTAGTACTTCTGCTATTTATCCCAACTGCATTCATATATATGTCAATTAGAACTAAATACGTTAATATTCTGAAAGAAAATATAACTTTTAATATATATATAGCCCAAACTTTGGATTATCAAAAAATGGTCGAAAACTCTCTATTTCTCGAAAGTCCAGAAGGGAGAAATACTCACTTTAGGGTTAGAAGTTTATTGACACTAATTTGGAGCAATTCCACTAACCTTAACTCAGTAGCACGATGATTCGTCGGCCGAATTTCATGAAACTAAATCCGTTGGAATGCTCCTTGCTGCTTAATACCTCGGTATCTGGAGTTAATTTGAGTTTGGACCGCGTTTTACGGCGTAATCGGACAAATACTGTTAAGTAATCTTCGTTCCTCCTCTTTGGTTTTTACCCTTTGCTCTTACTAGAAATTATATTAAATTAACTTTAAAAACCGAAGTGAGGGCTTATATACTTGGGCCTAGACAGGGCCTCCATGACACGGTGCCATCGCGGAGGCCCTCCCTCCGTGACACGCTGCAATCGCGGAGGGGCTCTGCCCCGGCTCTTCCCGCGATGGTTCGACGAGTCTCTTATCTGGTCTTTCCCCGGGCCTTTTCCTAGCATGTATGACATTCAAAAACTCTTAACCAACATGCGTATAGACCATCTACATGTCGAGAATTTACGGGGTGTAACATCTTATACCCTATTATAGACAATTATTGGGTGAGCCCAATTCAATGTGTCCTAAAAAAGGGTGGGATGACAGTGTGTGAAATAAGAGATATAAATTAATAGTCCAGAGAACAACCACGGGGTGAAGGATCTGCATTGACTATAGGAAGCTTCATAAAGCCACCAGAAAGGATCACTTCTTCCCATTGCCTTTCTTGGACCAGATGTTAGACAAGCTAGCTAGTAATGATTAATACTGTTTTTTGGATGGGTATTTAGAAGACAATAAGATCATGATCGCACAAGAAAAACAAGAGAAGACTTTCACTTGTCTTCTTGGAACCTTTGCATTTCGAAGGATACCATTTGGACAATGTAATGCTCCAGGAACATTTCAGAGGTACATGCTAGCTATTTTCAAAGACATGGTGGAGAGATTCGCTGAAGTGTTCATGGATGACTTTTCAGTAGATGGAAGTGATTTTGATGACTGTATAAATTACTTTGTTGCGGTGTTAGCCAGATGTTAGGATACCAATTTTGTGCTGAATTGAGAAAAACAACATTTTATGGTACGAGAAGTGATATTCCTGTGTCCCAAAATTTCAAAAGCTAGAATTAATGTCGACAAGGCTAAGATTGAAGCCATTGAGAAACTACCACCTCATGTATCCATAAATGGGTTGTGCATTTTCTTTGGACATGCGAGGTTTTATAGGAGGTTCATTCAAGCAATGTGAAAACTTTTGGAAAAGGAAGTGAAGTTTGAATTCAATGAAGAATGTGTGAAGGCTTTCAATATTCTAAAGGATAGGTTGATAATAACTCCAATTATTATTGCTTCTGATATGCCATTGCAATTCTTAGTGGTGTGTGATGCCGGTGATTTTGATATACGGGTTGTTTTTGGGAAGAACAGAGGGAAGATATTTCATAAATTATGAAAGAAAATAATTAGATATAGCTTAGAATAACTACACCATGACATAAAAGGAGTTGTTGGCTGTAGTGTATGCCTTTGGTAAATTCTGAGTCTACTTAGTGGGGACAAATTTGGTAGTGTACACTGACCATGCTGCAATCAGATACTTGTTTCCAAAGAAGGATGCTAAACCCAGGCTCCTTTGATTGATACTTCCACTCTAAGAATTTGATATTACGATCATAGAGAATTAGGGAGCAGATCATCTTTCTCAGTTGGAGGACAGAAAGCATGTTGATTGTAGAGCCGAAATTGCTAAGACCTTACCTGATTAATGGCTATTTGTTGTGCAATACCCCGAAAGTGCCTAGGACTAGACCCGAGAGTTAAAAGTTCAAAATTGCTGAAACTGGGAAAATATCATAGAACGAGCGACGTAACGACTCGTGGTATCAAACTGATCTTGGGCATAATTGCATGCCTAAGTGCTACTTTATAACTCAATTTAGTCTTGTTTATCTACTTATNACATTCTCATGTGATTTTATGTAAATGTGAATATATACTAACCAACATGATTAGTCCTTGTTTTTGAAGGTTAATAATGCATTTGAGGAACTATTTCATGTTTTTGTGAAGTGGAGGAATTGAATGAAGAGAAAAACATAAAAGTCAACAAGAAAACATGCAATAACTAGCACCCGACACGAAAGGGGCCGTGGCACGCAGCCAACGCGACAACACTTGGCTGAAAATTGCATTTTTTTGGCACATTCCAGTGAGGGTACGCGTTACCTCCCTGTCACGGAAGCAAGGCTCCGCGTTCACCTCCGTGACACGTTTCCATTCCACCATAGGCAAAAAATTTGCAGATTCTCATTTACTATAAATAGGAACGTTGCCCCAAAATTAGGGTACATGCGATTTTCTGTAAAAACCGAAGGGAGGCGCGAAGGAGACTTGGAGAACTCCTCTTGGGTTCATCTTTTATTCATTTCTTTTCATCTATACCTATAAGTAAACTACTCTAAACATGGTTTTGAGTATTTATACAAACATGGATGGCTAGAACCCTCCATCTAGGGTTGAGGCCATGGATATGATTGTATTTGCTTAGATTCATTTTTGGTTGAGTTGTTAGTTGTTGTTTTGTCTTACAATCATTATTATTGTTGTTTTTATGCTTGATAACCATTAGAACAAGTGGGTTAAGCTTGGGTGGATGCTTGGAAGACCAACCTAGGCAAGAACATAAGAATGTAGGAAGAAAGTTCTTGTCTTTTTATAAGATTTGTGGTTAGGATAGGAATATACCTAATTTACCTTGCTTGGTTACTAAAATGGGATGAGCTAGATACCAACATAGAATTATCACATCACCACTCGTCGGAGTAGTTCTGAAGCTAAGTTTGGTTAAATGATTAGAGGTACGAAAGTCCCTAATGAAGAGCATGAACCCCGCAAACCATATCCACGTAGTGAATTGCCCACAAACTAGAAATGACATCCTCGCTAAACGATATAGTAGTGAGGCTAGTTTGTCGTGTTTAGAGGTTCGGAAGACCATGAACATGCAATTCCAATTATGTGAGACAAAGATTGATAATTTCATACTTAATCCATTATGAATTGTAGCATTGCATGATTATCCGGCCTTAAATCTAGTTTTGTTTTGTATTTCTTCCAAATTATTTCGTGTCACCACTAAGATTTAATTATAATTTATCGAAAACTTCTAATATTGAGTTCTTAACTAACACTTGAACTTTATAATTTGCTGAACTAGTCCCTGTTGGTTCAACATTCCGGCTCTTAAAAAGGGCCACTATATTACTTGTATGACCACGTGCATTTGCGTGTGCGCTGGAGCACAATAAGTTTTTGGCGCCGTTGCCGGGGATTGGTGAAATTGGTGAATTTCTTTTTTTGTGTTACTATCTATTTTTTTATGTTGAAAATACAAATTTATATATATATTTGTTTTAAAATTATTTTAAATCTTTTTTTTTAGTCTTATACCCTTCTTAACTTGACATCTTCGAACACAAATGGATTGAATGGTGGATACTCATATTTTGGTGAATCCTGCCCGAATTGCAGAGGACCCCACTTGTGGCAACACTGTAACACTTGCAATATATGTGGTGGTCAAAATGGCCATTGGGATGGCTGTCCAAATGCATACTCCCCTCCCCCAAGCCCCTACTATGATCCTTCCATTGTTTTTGATCAATATAGGAATTATGAAAATGAGGACTTGGAACCCAAGCTCGGATACAAAATATGATAAAACAAGTCCTTAAGAAAACAGAAGCAATGAAGGAGGAGATGGAAGCATTGAGAATTCAGCAAGAGGAAAATGGAGAGGCCCTAGAAATGATGAGCGTCAAAATCACAGAGATGATGGCTGAGGTTGATGCTTGCGGTAATTTGCAAGTAAAGGTCTTATGCAATACTCAAGAGGAACCACAACAAGAAGAAAAGGGTGAATTCTTGGAAGAAGCCCAACAACTAGAAGCTCTTGAGAGTCCCCGTGATGATTTCACACATATGGCCAATCCATTTATGAAATAAGAGTTAGAGTCCCACCCATTTGACATTCATGGGGAATTAGATGTTGATGTAGAGAAGGTGTACACAAGTAGGGAAGTAAAGCACAATGCAGTTTCAGAGTTGAGGTGTATTGTACCACACTCGAAGCATTTCTCGACATTAAGTTTGGTTGACAACCTAGAAATAGA
>JACEIK010002994.1:169328-183237 GCA_018107945.1 Datura stramonium
TTGTGTTGGCCGTGTGGGGCCGTATTCAGATAGTAGTGGTGACCTTGCCGGTCACGTAGATGTTCAGTATTCATTATATTGAGTTAGAGATAACTAGATAACATGGTGGCCTTGTCGGCCCGCATAGGTTTCCCTATATGAGAATGATTCTGGTTAGCTGATGTTATAGTATAGGTGGCTATAGGCCCAGTCGGCCGGAGGCTGTATTTACAGCCATTATATAGCTCGTTGATTCCATGAATCTGAGTTAGAGCCATCCAGGCACCGATGTGCTTAGGCATAGAAGTCTAGCAGTCTAGGTCCTAATAGGGCACCAGGTGCCAGTCATACCCCCCAAGGCGGGCGTGACAGGTAAGAGGCCTCGTGAGAAGGAAAGCTTTGATGCTAATGATTCTTTGCTCCGTGAGCAGAAGCGAGAGAGAAGAGAGATGGAGGCAACGCTGCATTTATCCAGATATGAGGCTCGACAAAGGGCTGCAGTTGAGGCAACGAGAGCTTGTGGAGAAAGTATAGGCTCAGTAGGTTCTAAAAATGCACCGGGTCAAGTCGGTGGTATAGGAGATGACATTGGAGGAGTATCTGCACTCCACTAACCAGGCGTAGATGCCTAGGGCACACATGTATGTTCCCTATTTTCATGTTTTATTTTTATAAATGTGTCGAGGATGACGCTTTCTTTTCTTGATGGGGGTGGGGAGAGATACCTGTGAATTTTTGCTGAACATAACTCGAGGGTTTTTCTTGTCAAATATCTTTTCCCTCGGGTTTTCCTTATCTAGTAGAACCGGCACGTTTAGGTTTTTATATTTTTGTGTTTGTTTGTGTCAATCGAAAGAAAATTAGGTGAACTTAAGGCAGTCAATATCAGGGATTTTTGAAATTGTTTGAACTGATAATATGATACCCCTCCTAAAATTTTTATGTGTGTGTGTTAAAATCGATAAGTATGACCTTTGTGAATCTTTGCATGACATTAAAACTGTGAACACATTTACCATAGTATGACTGTACCTGAACCAGCAGTTAGTAAAAGTGATGATGTTGGCCTGTGCAATGTGTGAGTGAGACTTAATAGTTAAATTCTATTGTGTGTGTCAATCTAGAACTTGCCTGGTCAGTCGTACCAAGGTAGAGGATGGAAAACTAGGAAAGGATCATAGGCTATTTTTGATACATGAGTCCACTTTAGCCTTAAAAGACCTACCAAATGGAAATAAATATCCCTTGATCCAAATTTTGAGCTTAAATTGACCTTTCTTTTTGTTAACACCAATTCACCTTCCTGCTTTGATTAAAATGAACCTGTTTTGGCCCTAGTCCCTCCTTGGACACTATGAACCTCAACTCAGGAAAATCGCCTAAGTTGAGGTGTCTATCATAGGGGTGATTAAGAAGAGTAGGGTGAAATGAAATTGAGTAAATGAAAATGAAAGAGCGGGTGCGGAGTGCATAATGAAAGAAAAGAAAAAAAATTGTTAAAAAGAAAAAGAGAAAAAAGAAAAAAAAAAGAGTAATGAATACTTGAAAGAAGGAACACTGCACTTGCAGTTGCAAAAGAAAGTAAACAAAGAAGAAATCAATAGAAAAAGGGAGAAAATGTGAAAAGAAGGTTAAGAGTGGAGCCAAAATGTGTGTAGTGCCAATGAGGGTTAAGCTGCTAGTCTCATATATACCATACCCAAACCCGAGCCTACATTACAAGCTTAAAAATTCCTATAGTGATCCTGGTTAACCCATCTGAAAATCGAGGTATTGAAAGCAAAGGCAAGCATATGGTATTGCATGCACATAGTTAGAATTTCTTTTTGAGAGCGAGTGTGCTTTTACCTAGTCCCAAGAGGAATATATTGATATGATCATATACAAATGTGTGAGTGTGGGACTTTTTTGTGGTAAAATAAATTAGTCAACAAAATCGTCTACAAACTATCTGGGTCAGTGTTATAGAATTATGTGCATGGTTGCAAGTGACAGTGTATTGCCATGCTTCGATTCCTCTGTGTCATGGTTGAAAGTTTTACATATGCATTATGATTTGATTTTGTATGATAACGGAGAGGTTAGAAAATTTGATTTGAAGAAGAGTTGTGACCGTCGTAAGTTTCCTAAAGTTCTTTTGTTTGACGCATCGTGTTTGTTTTATTTTATTTATTTTTGTCTGAGGACATGCAAAAGTTCTAAGTTGAGGGTGTTGATGTGTCGTGACTTTATGATACTTTTGGTGCTTAAAATCAAGAAAATATGCAAATTTTCGGTAATTTTTATGTAGATATGATGTGTTTGTGTTAAGTATTACAGGAAAACAGGCCCGGAACGTGAAATGGAAAAGTAAGGTAAAAATAGAGCAAAGTGCAGACTTCTAGTCAAGGCACGAGTTGTCGTCCAAGTGAACGACTCGTTCCTGGAATCATGCAGAAGAGCAGGAGTGTTATGAAGGAAAATCAGTGCACCTAACAAGTTGAAGGCACGACTCGTTACATCTGGTAACAAGTCATTATGCCATTCATGGAGACTAGGAGGAAGATTTATGAAAAATGCTCAGTGAAGACGATGAGAGACATAACGAGTCATTAGGTGAAGTGACCACTCGTCATCAGGTACTGTGAGCATCCTTCAAGTGCACTGGAGGATTTAGGGATCCATGGCCACAAGGGACCTAACGACTCATGCCCGAGGACGACTCAAATTCACTGATCACGACTCATTGGGAGACCCAACAATTCGTTACTTGGCCCGTTACCACTGCTGACATGGAATCCATTTTTAGTTAGGAAAAGTTTTGTTTGGAACTATAAATACATTATTTAGGTTTATTTTTCAAGTACAATTTTTTTACAACTTTCCACGTATATTTTAGTGTTGTTAACAACATTCTTGGTTCAAGAAACAAAGTTTGTAATTTTGTTATTGATTTTGGGAATTAAACAACATTGAAGTTTTGTTCATCGATTTTGGTGTTTTATTCA
The DNA here is from genome assembly GCA_018107945.1 of Datura stramonium. NCBI lineage: Eukaryota > Viridiplantae > Streptophyta > Magnoliopsida > Solanales > Solanaceae > Datura > Datura stramonium. The sequence continues at coordinate 172,295 of JACEIK010002994.1, forward strand.
ATTCACGTAGTTTTATTCTATGAATGTTTGTAAGTTACAATTATGATTTCTTCTTTATTTTGTGATTGTGATCATTCAAACATGAGTAGCTAAACCCATAAATAGGGTTATGAGAACCATGATGAATTAACACACATAGGTAAAAATACTTAGTGATTCTTGAACGGGATTTATGCATGTATTGTTTTCCCTTCGTTTTAATTATTGCTTAATGGTTACAAATGTTGGAATTTACCTTATTCTTACTTACCGGATCAAGGAGGTGATGAATGTGAAAAGGGATTAACAACGGAGATTTGAGGCTATCAACCCTCATCTAAATAGCTTGACCTTATTCAGAAATAGCTAATCTGATATTAAGGGTATGGGTTAATTAAGCATACACCCATATATGGACAAAGTTGCATCGTGATAATCACCTAGATAGGGGACCAACTATTTAGGTGAACTTAACTTACCAATATTGCATGCTAAACACCGGAATAGATCACTAGTGTAAAAGCCTTGTGGTTATGAAGTCATGGGGAACACAATCCTAGTCACTTTATTGATTGAATACAACCGAAATTGATTTAAACATTTACTAGTCTTTACTCTTGTTTATTATTTTATGTTTCAAATCTTTCCCCCTAGGAAATAAGTAAGCCAATAGTATTAGCTAAATGCATTAACTCAAGTTCTCATCATATTCCTCGTGGGATTCGACCTCAACCTTGGTTGGGTTCTATATTTGACATCGACTGCTTTATATTTCATTCATGAGGTGTAATTTGGGCGACATAATTATTTAACATGATGGTGGTCTATCTATTATCAATATATTTTAATTGTATGATAATCTACTATAAGATATTGACGAACAAAGTGATGCTTGTGTTCAAATGGGTGCTTCATCTTTGAGTATCCCAATTCTTGATAATGTACTTGATAATATTTTTGTATCTAATAGTGATCTTACATATGAGGACACTTTGAATGAAGTTTCCTTGTCGCACACCTTTCTTTATTACCTATTTGCTTATGATGATGCTCATTCTTGTATTGAGGGCTTGACTTTTAAGGTAAGGAGTTTTATTGAGACGATTGGTTATTGTTTTGACCAAGATGGATGGATAACTTTTTCTTTTAACCCGATGACCCTCTAAATGTGTGTGTGTTTTTCACTGTTACATCTTGTCCTACCCAAGTTCTTAGTGCCCCGTGTGGAAGCTTGTCCTTCATGAAAATAGTTAATGTTTAGCTATATCACATCCGTATCCTTGGCATGTTGGTAGGTTTATTTACACTTGTGCTAAATCTCATGCTATGAGGTCCTTGTTGTTGTTTGTCTTCTCTATCCTTTTGCAAGATTTAGATTCGAGGATGAATCCTTTTCAAAAAGGGAGAATGATGCAACCCCAAAGTGCCTAGACTGACTACTAAGCTGATAGTTCGAAACTAGGGCCCAAGACTAGTCAGATATATCTATCTAGAAGTACCATGAGAGTCTTATCGGACCGGATTCTGTAACTGATGTTTGAAGACTGACCAAAGATGCTTATCTGGAAGAGTCGTAACCTTCTAATGAACAAACTGAAATCTAAAGCTGAGGGTTCTAAGACTGGTCCGAGCTGCTTATCTAGAAGTTTCTTAACCGTCTAATGAACCACTAAAATCTAATATATGAGTCTAATAACTGATAACTAGGAGGCACCATTGACACCTCAAGAAAAGACTGTAGCCAAATTGATTAGCTGATGTTTTTGACTAATACTGAGTATGCTAATAATCTAACTGTGACTGGATTAACATGCATCTGACTGATATTTCAACATATACTAACAATATGGGAATCCCCAACACTGATAGAATCGAGCAATTTGGATAATTAATTGATTATATAAGACTCTAGTTTTTCTGCATTCAAAAGCTAAGGCTAGAGTTTATTTTGTAGGGACAAGAATCTATATAGCCACAACATAGTGGAATTATAACTACAATTAGCATGAACAATATTCCACACATTATAATCGAAATCTTGTTGAAAATTCATTCCCATTCGAAAACTCAGGGACTAGAACTGGTAGAAGAATTAAGGAAGGGTTTTGGGGACACAAGGGAAAAATAATTCCCTTGTTGAATTCCCGCATACCTGATGAAGAATTTACAGAGAGAATCCCTTGAGAATCCGAGAAGAAGATGACTACCCTAGTTCTTGCTCTGATGGTTTCTGAGAGAAGTTTTACGAAATGATTTCCTGAGGGGATGAGAGGGGTGAAGTAATCGTCGATTATCCCTCCTAAATTCCCTTAAAATGGCCCAAAATGACATAGTTTAGGGATTATAAAGGTGGTAAATTACAAAAATATCCTTGGGGAAAAACTTGAAAAAATTGTCGACAGGGAACCAAGGGTCACTCAATGAGTCATTGGCTGAGACCACGACTCGCTGGGACTAGTCGTTGGTCCTACTGCCTGGGTTATGGGCTCACTAAAATTGGCAATGAGAGGTACCACAACTCGTTGGATGAACCAATGGGTCGTTGGTTCCTCCCGTGGTCACTGGATAGAAATTCTGGGAGGACTGACAATAGGCAACACATAAACTCATTGGTGGACCCAATAGGTCGTTGTATCGAGTCGTTACCTTCACTGGAGGAACTATTAAAATTACTGACTTGACACGACGGGTGGTCACAAAGACTCGTTGTGTGAGACAACGGGTCATTTCTACCACTCATTGTCACTGAAGAAGGTTCCTGGGACTCTCAACCAACGACTCACAACCCGAGTCGTTGTAACACACGATGACTCGTTGGTTGAGTCGTGGGGTCCTAGAAGAGGGATTTCTGAGCTGGGGACCAACATGTGACAGGACGACTCGTTGTCCACACAACAGGCTGTTTAATGTCTCATTGGTTCCTGAAGGACCAAAAAGGACTGACCACGACTGACACAACGTGTCATTGGAGCTGACCACGGCTTATTGTCTCAGTCATTCTGAGGCATTTTTTCTAGTTTCTTCTGGATTTTTCTTGCAAGGTCTGAGTTTGGTCTAGAAAAATTTTAGGGTGTTACAATATCTCCACTTTGGGATCATTCGTCCTGGAATGAAGGCTAAAACTGCTGGAAAACTAGGAAAAGAGCTGCAATTCCCAGACAGAGGCTATGAACTGATTTATGAAGGAGTAACTGACTTCGAACTGACTTAACCATGCTAACAGAGTTGATGCAACTAGAATGCACATTGAGAATCTGAATAAAGATGATGAGTACGGAATTGAACAGAGTATTGGGGAGGGATTTAGTACCTGATGCTGGAACTGAACTAGAAGGGAATAAGTGAGGGTATCTGGCCATCATGTCTGCTTCTGCTTCCCATGTGGCTCCCTCAACTAGCTGGTTCCTCCATAAGACTTTCACCGAAGTGAATTCCTTGTTTCTCAGCTTACGAACTTATTGGTCAAGGATATGAATTGGGACATATTCGTAACAGAGACTATCATTCACTCCCACACTGTCTAATGGCACAACTGAAGTTGGATCACCGATGCACTTCTTCAATAGTGACACATGAAAGACCGGGTGCATAGTCGCTAACTCTGGAGGTAATTCCAACTCACATGCCACACTACCAATTTGCTTTAGAATTCTGTAGAGTCCCACATATCTCGTACTGAGTTTTTATTTCTTTTCAAACCTCATCACCCCCTTCATGGGTGAAATTTTTAGATAAACCCAATCATTTGCTGCAAACTCTAACTCTTTTCTCCTCAAATCAACATAGGATTTCTGTCCGCTTTGTGCTGTTTTTAACCTCTCTCTAATAAGCTGCACCTTCTGCATAGCTTCATGAACTGAGTTTTGCCCTATCAGTGTAGCTTCACCAACCTTAAACCACCTTATAAGAGACCTACATCTCCTACCATATAATGCCTCAAATGAGGCCATCTGGATACTGGAGTGGTAGCTGTTGTTGTACGCAAACTCGATGAGAGGTAGGTGATTATCCCAACTACCCTTGAAATTGATCACACACGCTCTCAACATATCTTCCAAGGTCCTGATAGTCTGCTCAACTTGCCCATCTATCTGCGGGTGAAAAGTTGTGCTGATCTTGACCTGCGTATCGAGTCCTTTCTAAAATGACTTCCAAAAATGCGAGGTGAACTGGGTACCTCTATCTGAAATAATGGACAAGGGCACCCCATGCAGTCTGACCAACTCCCGGATATATAGCCTAGCATAAACCTCAGCTAAGTTTGTAGTTTTAACTGGGAGGAAATGTGTTGACTTGGTCATCCGGTCTAATATCACCCAAATTGAATCATGCTATCAGCGAGTACGAGGTAGACTTGTAAGCTCACAAGGGAGGTCTCGAATAATCTGATCATACCTCCATTGGCGCGTAGTTCTGAGGCATAGGGTTGACTGACCCTTAGCTTACTTGGTGCTAGATACTACTCCCAAAAATATGCATATGCTCTCCATCATTTTCAATGAAGCTGAACCATCGTCTAGTGACAAAGATGACTCATAACATACATGTATAAATTTGAAATCATAACATGAGGAGCCTTGGGCCCAAACATACCACAAGCTGAAATAGTGGGAGTCTAGACTCCAAAATACATGTGGTAAGCTAATAACATGAAATTTAGATAAATCATGAAACATACTTGATCATATGGGCTTTCCCAATACTTAAATATGCTTGACATAGACTTTATCATTTGAAACATGAACATAGACATGGGTAACTCAAAATTATACTTTCTTCATATACATATCATCATGCTTGAATACATATATCATAGATCTCAACTTTCATGGATGGGCATCATAATTTGTAAGACTTGAAAACATAAATTATAATTGAAAACATTTCAAAATATGCCCATTAATCATAATTCGACATTAGAAACATGCTTAGATCATACCCGTGATTGATACTTAGAGAATTCAGATATTGGGTTAAAACCCCATAGATTCATCAACTAGAATATCATGAATTGAAGAGGTATTGGGTGTGGGTGTGGATAAATACACCAATTCATAACCCCACATACCTGTAGAAATCTGATTTCACCACTCTCTTGATTGCCCAATGGAAATTTGGGGAAGAACTTGAGGAATCTAGGCTTGATCATCTTTAGGAGCTTCTAGACTTGCATGCATGGAAGTTAATAGGCTTAGAATGAACTTACCCCTCTTAAAACACACTATTCTGAACTTAAAACGACATAGTATAGGTCTTAGGAACTTAGGAATTATGAAAAAGCCCTTAATAAATTCGTAGGAAAATACTCAATGCCAGTCCCAACGAGGGACTGGATGACTCGTGCCCTAGTCCACGACTCGAGGTCTGCTTCTCGTTGTATGCACTAGAATTTCATCACCACTGGTCACCACGAGGGACACCATGATGGTGTGCCCTACGACTCGTGGTGACAACCCATTAGGGACACTGCCAAAAATATTCAACCTTCAATCAACTCTTGACCACGGACTACTCAATGGATCGTGGTGCTGACCACGACTCATGCTCACACCCGTGGTTACCTCAAAACTCAAAATTTGAACCCAGTCCAAATTCCTCCCCACAAGTCACTCAATGACTCGTGGTGCACCCCACGGGTCACTGGAGGACTCGTCATATGACCAGGTGTAGAAAGTTTTATTTTCTCCGTTTCAACTCCCGGGTCTGATCTTAGGTTTTTGGGGTATTATAATATCTCCTCCTTAGGAGCATTCTTCCTTGAATGTGGGAAAACATACTGAAAAGCAGAAAAATGCAATCATCATACTCAAATACTGAACATATAAGTTGAAAACTGACGGGGTGACTGACTCCGAACTGAACTACATGACTGAATTGAATTCCTCAATCATACATACATACATTGACCTGAAAGAAACTGGGGCACATGAGCTAAACATGAAAATGAATAGGGTACTAAGAAAGAAACTGATACCTCAAACTGAAACTGAGTCGGAAGGGAATAGATGTGGGTATTTAGCCATCATATCTGCTTCAGCTTCCCAAGTAGCTGCCTTAATATGCTGATTCCTCCACAAAACCTTGACTGAGGCTACTTCTTTGTTTCTTAGCTTTCGAATCTAACGGTCAAGTATTTATACCAGAACCTTCATAGCTGAGGTTATCCTTCACACCCACACTCTCTACCGGGACAACCAAAGCTAGATCACCCAAACACTTCTTTAAGAATAATACATGGAAAAGTGGATGAACGGGAGCTAATTATGAGGGCAACTCTAACTCATATGCTACCTTGCCAACCCATTTTACGATACTGTATGGACTAACACAATAGGGACTGATTTTCCCTTTCTTTTCGAATCTCATCACTCCCTTCATGGGAGATACCTTCAAAAACACCCAATCATCAAATTCAAACTCAAGCTCTCTCCTCCTCACATCCGCATAGGACTTTTGGCGACTTTGAGCCATTTACAACCTATCCCTTATAAGCTGAGCTTTCTCCATGGCCTCATGGACTGAATCTAGTCCTATCATTGCAGCCTCACCAACTTCGAACCAACCAATAGGCGATCTAAATCTTTTCCCATAGAGAGCCTCAAATGGAGCCATTTGTATGCTGGAGTGGTAATTGTTGTTATATGCAAACACAATGAGAGGCAAATGATCATCTCAACTACCCTTGAAATCAATCATACACACTCTTAACATATCCTCAAGGTTCTGAATAGTCCACTAGGCCTGACCATCTATTAGCGGGTGAAATATTGTGCTAAGCTTGACTTGAGTACCAAGTCCCTTCTAAAACAATCTCCAAAACCGGGAGGAAAACTGAGTATCTCTATCTGATTTGATGGACAAAGGAACTCCATGAAAATGAACTAACTCTTGAATATACTGCTTAGCATAATCCTCCGCTAAATCGATAGTTTTGACCGGTAGGAAATGAGCTGCTTTGGTCAACCTATCTACAACCATCCAAATAGAGTTATACTGTTGACGAGTATGAGGCAAACCTATAATGAAGTCCATATTGATCCTCTCCCACTTTCAAGTAGGGATACTAATGTCTTGAAGCATACCTCTAGGTCTTTGATGTTCCACTTTCACCTGTTGACAATTCGGACAGTTAGCCACAAATTCTTCTATGTCTTTCTTCATGCTACCCCACAATAGACTTCCCTTAGGTCACAGTACATCTTGGTGGCACCTAGATGTATAGAGTATCTGGAACCATGATCCTCGTGCAACAAATCTCTCAAATCATCAACACCCAGAACACACAAGCGACCCTGATATCGAAGCACACCATCTCCCCCTTTGGAGAAAACTTCTACCTTCTAATTCTGAACGACCTCCTTCAATTTTACCAAAATAGGATCCTCATCTTGCCTAGATTTAACTTCGGTCACTAAGGATAATTCTGACCCATTCTGAACAATGAAACCACCATATGTTGAGTCAACAAGACGGGCTACTAGTTGTGAAATCCGATGTACATCCTTCACTAACTCCTTTCCTTCCTTATCTACATGGGACACACTCTCCATAGAAAGCCTGCTAAGAGCTTCTGTTACCACAGTAGCCTTGTCTAGATGATAGAGAACCCTCATATCATAATCCTTAAGTAGCTCCAACCACCTCCTCTAATGTAGATTTAGATCCTTCTAGGTGAACACGTACTGTACGCTTTTGTGGTTCGTAAACACATCTACATAGACTCCGTACAAATAGTGTCTCCAAATATTCAAGGTAAATATTATCACCACCAACTCGAAGTCGTGAGTCGGATATTTCCTTTCATGGACTTTCAGCTACCTGGAAGCATAGGATATAATTTTACCGTCCTGCATTAGCACACAACCAAGGCCAATCCTCGAGGCGTCACAATATACCACAAACCCTTCGGTACCCTTAGGTAGGGTCAAAACCAGTGTTGAGGTGAGTCGAGTCTTCAATTCTTGGAAGCTCCTCTCACAAGCCTCCGCCCATTAAAACTTCACTTTCTTCTGGGTCAATTTAGTCAATGGTGCTGCAACAGATGAAAACCCCTCAACAAATCTCCGATAATAACCAGCTATACCTAAGAAACTTTTGATATTCGAAGGACTCACTGGTCTAGGCAAATTCTTCACTGCTTCTATCTTTTGAGAGTCCACCTATACACTCTCGCTTGACACCACATGACCCAAAAATGCCTCTGAGTTCAACCAAAACTCGAATTTGCTAAACTTAGCATATAACTAATGATCCTTCAGGGTCTGTAGCACCACTCTTAGATGAGCGGCATGCTCCTCCTCGCTCCGAGAGTATATAAGGATGTCATCTATGAACACAATCACGAACATCTCCAAATATGTCTTGAAAAACCTGTTCAGCAAATCCATAAAAGTTGCAGGAGCATTTGTTAGTCCAAAAGACATAACTATGAACTCATAGTGACCATACCGAGTCTTGAAGGCTGTCTTCGGGATGTCACTCTCCCGAATCCTAAGCTGATGGTATCCGGATCTGAGGTATATCTTCGAGAAGCACTTAGAACCCTGAAGCTGGTCAAATAAATCATCAATCCTGGGGAGAGGATACCTGTTCTTGATGGTAACTTTGTTCAATTGCAGTAATCAATGCACATACGAAGAGAACCATCCTTCTTGCGGACAAAGAGAACTGGTGCACCCCATGGGGATTTGCTAAGCTGATGAAACCCTAGTTTAAGAGATCCTTCAATTGCTCCTTCAACTCCCTTAGCTCAACTGGAGCTATTCTGTAAGGAGGAATAGATATAGGATGCGTACCGGAAAAAAGGTCAATCCCAAATTTGATCTCTCGCTCGAGAGGGATTCCCTGTAAATCATCTAGAAACACCTATGGATACTCACACACTATAAGAACTGACTGGATAGTCGGGGTTTCGAGTGTAGTATCCTTAACCCTAACTAAATGGTACATGCAACCTTTAGAAATCATCTTTCTGTCCTTAAGGTAGGAAATGAAGTGACCTACAAGCACAACTAAACTACCCTTCCACTTTAAGACTAGTTCACCCAAAAATGTGAACTCTACTGCATGGGTTCTACAATTGACTGAGGCATAGTATGCATGTATCCAATCCATGACGAAGATAACATCAAAATCGGTCATGGCTAACTCTACTAAATCGTCTGAGGTGTCTTTCTAAAGGAATGTGATAGGGAAATTTCTATATGCCCGTCTAGCTTTAACCGAATCACCGATTGAAGTAGAGACTGAGAAGGGTTCTGATAGGATTTGGGGACTGACTCTGAAACTACTAGCAACATAGAGCATCACAAAAGATAAAGTAGCCCATGAATCTAACAATGCATATACATCAAGGTGGAATACTCGTAACATACCAGTGACCTCATTTGGGGAGACCTCCTGCTCCTAACGAGATTCTAGGGTATAGAATTTATTTTGAAACTGACCACCACCCGCACTAGTAGATACCCTCTGCTGAGCTGGGCGTACTGGTGGAGTTGTTGAAATTGAGGCTGGGCCTCGACCACTATCATGGCCCTATCTGGCTGCTGGGCAATCCCTCAACATATGTGTGGGCTTCCCACACCTGAAACAGGCACCTAAACCTACTAAGCACTGAACCACATGATCGGGGGAGTATAGGTTAACATCAGCCTAGAGGTGATCAACCGACTCTACTTGGGTGATGATTAGGAGGTGGTGGACACCTAAGCTTTTGATGAGGTTGATGATAGAGGTAGCCTAGATAGAGGATGGATAGCTAGTGTGATAGCTAAAGTTACACCAATTTGGGCTGTGTTTTATACGCCGAGATCTCCAACAGAGACCTTCGACTCTCTGCCAAGTTTTGGTGGAATATGGTTTACAACATAGTTTGCCCGATGAAAAGTGACAATAAACTACCAATTGGACAGGCTCTTGTTATGGCATATATCGTGTCTAAGAAGATTATTGACATTGGTCATATGGTCGGTGTGGAGCTAAAGGACATAGTGTTATAGACTACCACTTCCCTCTCATTTTCTTGCCTTATCATAGCCCTATGTAAGAGGGTAGGGGTTCCTATCTTGCAAGGGAGGATATGTTTACAGATGCTCACCGGGTGACGGATATCACCAAGATGTGAGAAGACACCTTGTTCACCACAATGATCTAAACTAGATCCATTTTTCCAGGAGAGCCCAATGTAGAGGGTCAGGGACTCCATATTGAGGAGCTCGCATCACAACCCATAGGTGAGGCAGACCCAACAGCAGCAGCAACTTCATCCACAACAGCATCCATGCCAGCCACTCCACCGAGGCCACCACTTATATCCAAATATTCACTTACTGGGTTGGCCTCATGAGTAGATAGAGAGGAGGAGAGACATCTGAGCTGACTAATTAAGGATCTGTCTTCCTTTGTGGCCATTATTATTGAGCAAGCTCTTCAACCGCTCTGAAACATAGTGGGACCTCGCATGAGGACTTGAGCTCAAGGTTAGGTGTCATGGATGACCAGATGAACCAACTCAAAAGATATTCTAGTTCATATGATATTACTAGCCTCCGATCAGACCTAGAGGAGACCAGAGCTATCGTGCCTGAGATGCAGATGCATGAGCGGCAGCCAATTGAGGTGAAGATACCTATGGTGGATAGGACACTGCCTATAGCCAACATTCTAGATTTTATTGCACGAGCGGTACCTATTACACTAGCTCAAACTCAACCCATACCACCAACAACAACCCCGGTTACTAGGGCCACTACATAGGAGCAGGTTCCTGCTCAGACTCCAGTCCAAACAACGGTTGAAGCCCCAGTAGTAGAAAAGGGCAAGGCTCCAGTCCTGGAGACACCACAAGTAGAGGTAGAGTTATCTGATCTTGGGCATAATTGCATGCCCAAGTGATACTCTAATACTTTATTTCTACTTGTTTATCTACTTTTATGTGTGCATTCTCATGTGATTTGTATGTA
>JACEIK010002995.1:59127-75012 GCA_018107945.1 Datura stramonium
CTTAAACTGACCCTATTGTCCACTACAGCGGACCATATTTCCACTACGGTGATAATGCTGAAACTCACACTTCCTAACAAAGTATGAAACGGTCATTGTTAATAAACAACCCAACAAAGAGGTTGGGGTTGAACCCACAAGGAATAGGGTAAGATCTAGACTAATGTCGGTAATTGAACTTTTTGGTGAGTTATCTCCAAATTGAAGGATTTTTAAGAAACAATATTAAAACAAGATCATAATTGTGATTTAAATCAAGATTTGCAAACAACTAGGGTATGTGTTCCCCATGGATTTATAACTACTTCGGGTATACACATGTGATCAATTCTAATGCTTACATGTAGAACCGATAACTAGGATTCATCCAATCGATTGGTTCGTACCTATTGGATGAATATACTCAATCACCGGATAAGGTCTCATGAGCGATTTCAAACTAACCGTTATCAAGATGTTTCTAATTTAACTATCTTGCGACCACAACTCAAGTTAATACAATGATCATAAAGACCAAGGATTTGTTGTAATTCTCTTTTCCTAATCTCTACTTCTCTATGTTCAAGCAAGTAAAGAATTCGAGCAAGTCTAAACATTGTACACCAATAAGAAACATTAAGATGAAGAGAATATAATACAAACATTTAACATTGGTTTTAAATTACTTTTGTGTAACCCTATTTCGTTAATCCACCATGACAACCCCTAGTTGTGGAGGTTTTAGCCTCTCATGTTTGTAAGATTATAATTTGCATTCATAGACAAATACATAATTAAATACTTACATCAACAATTGAAAGAAAACCAGATTTGAATATCAAAGACCAATCTCAAGAATAATGTAGGAATTCAAGAATTTGAATTCCTTAAGAGCAATCTCAAGAGCAATCCCAAGAATTGCTCCTCAAAACTTGATAAAAATTCACAAAATAATTCTTCACATGTTTACTTCTTCGGTTTTGTCCTTATCTGACTAAAATAAAACATTAATTCTATTTATACAGACATTAGAAACCTTTTCCTAAGCTAACAGGGAATTTTCCATATCTGGTGCCGACTGTTTCACGACTGGACCTACAACCCGTAGCAAGATTGTACGGGTCGTACCTGCTTCTCATACATCCTTGGCTTTTGTAGATTTGTCTAAGTGTTGGCAGGGTGGTACGACTCGTACCATAGTCCCACGTGTCATACAATGCTTCTGTGGTTGGCCCTGAGAACTCTGACATCTTCTGAAATTTTTTACTAGTGTTGTAGTATGACTCGTACTTTCCTCTTATGACTCATATTGTTTGTAGTGTCTGGAGTTCTGCCAAGTATTGAAGAATCTTTTGAAATTCACCACGGCTCATGGTACGGGTCGTATGTTCATGCTACGATTCGTGAGTCCATCCGTACCAAGAGACTGCCTTTATGTAATTTTCTCTGAACAATTCCATAACTCCAGTTACGGCTTGTACCATCTTGGTACGGCTCGTATTGAGAGTCGTATGTTGCCTTCACCTTATTCCAGCCTTCTACCTTTCATCACGATTCTTAGTACGGCTCGTACAATCAAGGTATGGCTCGTACTAAGACTTGTACTTTGGTTGATTTTCTGCATTTGTAGGCTTCTTTTGCACATTTTTGCTCCAACACTTATTTTCCCTGAAATCAAAGTAAAAGTGCCTCATATCCATATAAACATACCTAATTTCATGCTATTTTCTCAATTTTAAGAGTCGAAAGTGCTGTGAACTCATAGCATATCATGCGACGGTACCGCTATAGCGGAGAAGTCACTCACTACAGCAGACGGTCAAAAATAGTGATTGTCCAAATTCTTTGACTTTACCTCGCCTTTTCGTAAGATAATTGGTCCAAGATGTCCGATGAATCAGTAATTCCTAGGACAATCAGGTGGATAGGGAAATATCCATAACACTGAAGGAAGGGTAACGACGTGAATTGATGTTAGGGTCTAATGTCAAAACCTAGGTGAATAATTATGATCCCACTTGAAACTAATCGACGATATGTGGGAATTGGGATTTAGCATAGTACAAGGGCCTAAAAAATAAGCGGCTCAGAGATTGGGATGAAGGAATTAAATGAGTCCTGAAACTGATTAGGAGTAAGAGAAACTTGCGGTAGTTATTCAACCACGCCTCGATATCGTAGCACTGTTCGGGGATGAATAAATTTTTAATTGATATCTGATGTGATGACCCATATGACCATTATAGCATTTAGACCTCATAAAAATGGGCGAATTAAAATTTTTAGAAATTCACGATAAATCCCCAACAAACAAAGGGCACGGAGAATAAAAATCAAACGGGCGTACTTGAGACTGATGGACCCAAGCGTGTGTCTACCACGGTGGAACATTTTCCGCCATAGTGGAGCCACTGCAGCGACAGGAATGACCGCTGCAGCGGATGCCGTGGGCCAAGAATCTGTAACCCCGTTCTGATTTGGATATTAAAAACCTAGTCCTTGAGGAGGACTTATTAGAAACGTCTAAAAACAAAAAAATTAGACTAGAGGAAAAACAAGAGGATCCAAGGGGGAAGTTGACAACCATGGCTAGGAACTCCCATGAGGAAATCAAGAATGAGATAACTGCAGGCGAAAATAATCGGGACGAGAGCTTGGTGCCCAAGTAGGCTTGATTTACTCACTTTTGTGTTAGAATACGATTAACTAAACATATACGTGCATGTGATTGATGCGCTTCACACATAGTTACAAATTAACCCTAAGAATAAAGAGGTGAGAACGTGAAATTGTGTGTCATATATGAGAAATTGAAGGAGAGAATTAGTATAGATATAACGACTTCGCCGGAATATCAGGGAAGTGAATTGAGAGATGCATGTAAGTTCCATATTAATAGAATTGATTTGATTGATTAGAACGAGCAAGATAACTGTGATTACTACGTGGTTTGGGTGGTTTTATGAGAACCACAAAGCATGTGTTGAAGGTCCTGAGTTAGGAGATTAGAAATCTGATTTACGAATTTGTAAAAGAATAAATTGTAATACACTGATAAAGTATAGATAATAGATTTTATGATGAATTTCTTGTTTGAACATAAGCTATGTCCTTGAAATTGTTGAACTCACGTTAATTAGTGTTAACAGTGAGGGTGATTGGTTGTGTTATGTTATGGCGATGCGAGGTTTGATATGTTGAGATTTTATGGAGAGATTTAGTAACGATGGTGAATCACGATGTTCATGATGAAAAAGATCCGTAAGAAAAGGCTGGAAGAGGACGGGTCAGAGTATTGCTAACACAGTACCGCTGCAGTGGGAGTGGAAATGCTGCAACGAGACTGCTATAATGGTAGAAATGCCCTGTAGTAAAGCCCAATCTATTGAGCGGGCCTGTTATACCCCGAAAGCCCAAAGATCAGACCCAGGAGTTGAAACGGAGAAAAAAACTCAAAACTGGCACTAGGTAACAGGACTGGTCATGAGGTGACCCGTAAGAGCAACCCACGAGTCGTGATGTGATTCGTAGGGTGGCTAGGTGAGGAGTTTGGAATTTGAGAAATGAGGTCTCCACGGGCCTGACCACGACTCGTGGTTAGGCCCCACGATTCGTTAGGTCAGTCGTGGAGTGGGAGAGTAAGAAAAGAAAAGGAGGGAGGTAGTAAACTTGACGGGAGGACCCTACAAGTCATGGTCAGTCACCACGAGTGGTGGTCAGTCACCACGATTCGTGGGGAGAGTCGTGAGAAGCAGGAAGAAGCCAGAAAAGAATCAGAGGTAGCGCACCTAACGAATGTTGACCACGAGTCATGGTCACTAGGGATGAATTGTGAGGTCTTCCGTTACGAGCCTTGCAAGTTTGAGAAGCAGTGGACTTCATGGGTCAAGCCACAAGTCGTGGCCACAAGGGATGAGTCGTTAGGTACCTCGTGGTGACCATTCGTAATTTCCACACAGTGCACCTCACGGGTGTGACCACGATCCCTTAGGTCACCCGTGGGGACTGACGTTAGTTTTTCCCTGCAATTTTCCTAAGTGTACTTCAGTAAATTCTTAACCTCCTAGATCCTAAACTAAGTCGTTTTGGGTTATTTTGAGGGGATTTAGAGGGGCAAAATGGTTTTCCCCCTCATTCCCACTCATCTTCAGAGAAATTCACCGTAAGCTTTCCTCTCTAGAAGCTCTCAAGCAAGGCTAGGGTTTTCATCCATTGCAGCAGTCCAGGCTTTCTTCTCCAAGGAAATCCTAACTCAGGTATATGGGAATTCAACAAGGGGATAGTTCTTCCCTCGTGTCTCCCAAAATCCTTCTCTAGTTCTCTATAAAATCCTAGCCCTGAGATTTTGAATGTGAAGGGAATATATGTCAATTTTCTTTGAATTCACGTAGAATGATATCCATGACTATTTAAGATATGATTTCCATTTAGTTCATGATTAAATTGATGTTATTCCCGTAAAAGTGAATCCTAGCCCTGTAGATTTTTGAATGTTGAGAAATTCTTGATAATGTTTCATTTAATCCATGTGGAATTATTATGTTATATTAATTATGGTATTTTCCACCAATTAGTGATAGTGTTGATGCTTATTCCCGTGCATTGAGTTTAGCCCTAGTCCTTGAGGGTAGAACAAACTAGAAATTTTGCTAAAATGATAAACCTTGAAATTTTCTTGAACATATTAGTAGGTGAATTCCCATATTATATTATATGCTAAATTCTCAGTCAGATACGTGGTTTCCTAGCTTTAGTCAAAATGTGAAAATACTCAGTGCTAGTCAAAAATGTCAGCTGATCATTAGTTTGGCTACAAAATTTCTTGAGGTGTTACTATTACCTCCTAGTTATTAGAATCAGATTCAGAATTCAGTTTATTGGTCCACTAGGTGGTCATGACACTTTATACATACAACTCTGACTAGCCTTAGGACCCCAGTTCAGATTACAGTTTGTTCTTAGATGGTTACAACGCTTCTAGATAAGAAGCTCTGACAAGTCTAGAACCCAGTTTCAGAATCTGGTCTGATAAGACTCTCAGGGTACTTATAGATATGTATCCCCACTAGTCTCGGGCCCCAGTTTCAAGATATCACTTTGGTATTCAATCTAGGATTATCCAGTGGAAATATGGACTTAGCACCGAGTGGATCGGGGTTCCAGCGCACCCAGGTTCCCAGAACTACGTTGCCAGCGTAGATTTCAGTACTTATTGGCCCGATTGGCCCTAGACTTGAGGGAGCCAGTAGTTTCTCCAAAATAGACCTCAGGTCGGGGTATCATCAGCTCAGAGTCAGAGAGTGTGACATACCAAAAATAGCTTTCAGGACTCGGTATGGTCACTTCGAGTTTGTGGTTATGTCCTTATGGACCTGATGAACAGAGTCTTCAAGCAGTATCTGGATATGTTCATCATTGTATTATCGACGACATTCTGGTATACTATAGAAATGAGGAAGAGCATGCTAATCACCTGAGGATAGTGCTTCAGACACTCAGAGACCGCCAACTATTCGCCAAGTTCAGCAAGTGTGAATTCTGGTTGAAGTCCCTAACTTTTCTAGGTCATGTGATTTCGGGTGAGGGAATTCAGGTTGATCCTCAAAAGATTATAGCAGTGAAAGACTGGCCTAGACCCACCCCCGCAACCGAAATTAGAAGTTTCTTGAGTTTGGCCGGTTATTACCGATGCTTTCTAGAAGACTTTTATTCTATAGCATCTCCACTGCCTAGGCTGTCTCAGAAGAAGGTGAAATTCCAGTGGTCATATGCATTTGAGAAGAGTTTCTAGGAGTTAAAAACTCTACTCACTACCACTCTAGTGTTGACTCTACCAAAGGGATCAGATGGATTTGTGACACTTCCAGAGTTGGACTCGATTGCATTCTGATGCAACGGGGCAAGGTGATAGCCTACACCTTCAGACATCTCAAAGTTCATGAGAAGAATTATCCAACTCATGACTTGGAGTTGGCGGCGGCAGTGTTCTCGTTGAAAATATGGAGACATTACCTATACGGGACTCATGTTGATGTTTTCACCGATCACAAGAGCCTTCAGTATGTATTCAGTCAGAAGGACCTAAACCTCTGTCAGAGAAGGTGGTTAGAACTCCTAAAGGATTATGACATGAGCGTGCTATTTCACCCAGGCAAAGCCAATGTGGTGGATTATGCCCTAAGCAGAGTGTCTATGGTTAGCGTGGCTCATGTTGAGGAAGGCAAAAAGAAATTGGTGAAAGATGTTCACAGACTAGCGCAGTTAGGGGTTCAGTTGGTTGACTCAATGGAGGGTGGAGTGATTATGCAAAGTGGTTCAGATTCCTCCTTGGTGGTTGAAGTTAAGTCCAAACAACATGAAGATCCCATTTTACTTAAACTCAAGGAAGCGATTCTTAGGAAAGAGGTTGAGGCCTTCTCATAGTGTGCTTCACTACCAGGGCAGATTGTGTGTACCAGATGTCGGTGACTTGAGATAGCAGATATTGGCTGAAGCACACAGATCGAGATACTCCATCCACCCTAGTGCTACCAAAATGTACCGCGATTTGCGGGATATTTACTGGTGGAAAGACATGAAGAGAGACATCACCGAACTTGTAGCCAAGTGCCCAAACTGCTAGCAAGTCAAGGTAGAGCATCAAAGACTGGGAGGTATGACCCAAGATATAATCATACCCATGTGGAAATGGGAAGAAATAAATATGGACTTTATTACGGGTCTACCTTGAACTCGTTGGCAACATGATTCCATCTGGGTTGTAGTCGACCAAATGACTAAGTCAACACATTTCCTCCTAATAAAAACTATAGATTCAGCTGAGGACTATGCTAGAATTTATATCCGGAAGTTGGTCAGGCTTCATGGGGTGCCATTATCCATCATCTCAGACAGAGGTACCCAGTTTACCTCACATTTCTGGAAGTCTTTTTAGAAGGGACTCGGCACCCAGGTCAAACTCAGCACAACTTTTCACCCGCAAACATATGGGCAACCTGAGCGGACTATTCAGACCATAGAAGATATGTTGAGAGCATGAGCAATCGATTTCAAGGGAAGTTGGGATGACCACTTGCCTCTTATCAAGTTTGCATACAATAATAGTATCACTCCAGCATCCAAATAGCCCTGTTTGAGGCATTGTATGGTAGAAGGTGCAGGTCTCCTATTGGATGGTTTGAGCTTGGTGAAGCTACAATACTCGGTCTCCTATGGTAGAAGGTGCAGGTCCAGACTCTATTCATGAAGCAATGTAGAAGGTACAACTCATCAGAGAAATACTGAAAACAACTCAAAGCCATTAGAAATCTTATGCTGATGTGAGGAGAAGAAAATTGGAGTTTGCTGTGAATGACTGGGTCTATTTAAAAATTTCACCCATGAAAGGGGTGATGAGGTTTGGAAAGAAGGGAAAGCTCAGTCCGAGATATGTGGGACCTTATAGAATTCTGAGGTGAATAGGCAAAGTAGCCTATGAGCTGGAATTACCTTAAGAGTTGGCTTCTGTGCACCCAGTATTCCATGTGTCACTATTGAAGAAATGCATTGGTGATCCCACTTCAACTGTGCCATCGGGAAATGTAGAAATAAAGGATAGTCTCTCATACAAGGAGGTCCCAATCCAAATCCTTGACCGTCAGGTTCGTAAGCTGAGGAACAAGGAGGTAGCTTCGGTCAAAGTCTTATGGAGAAATCAGCAGGTGGAGGGAGCTACGTGGGAGGCTGAAGCAAATATGATGGCTAGATACCCACGCCTATTCTCTACCAGCTCTGTTATAGCTTGAGATATCAGTTTTGCCCTAGAACTCAATTTAGTTTTCATGTCCAGTTCATGTGTTCAAGTTTCTTTTATGTTTATGAATGTATGTATAAAAAGTGAATTCAGTTCAGCTATGTAGTTTGAATTGGAGGTAGTCATTCCGACAGTTTTCGATTTAAATGATTAGTATTTGAATATGATACTTGCATCTCTCTACTTTTCTGTGTGTTTTCCAATATTCGAGGACGAATGTTCCTAAGGGGGAGATATTGTTATACCCCAGAAGCCCAAAGATCAAACCCGAGAGTTGAAATGGAGAAAAAAAATTCAAAACTAGCACCAGGTAACAGGATGGGTCGTGAGGTGACCCGTGAGAGCGTCCCACGAGTTGTGATGTGACTCGTGGGGTGTCCAGGTGAGGAGTTTGGAATTTGAGAAATGTGGTCTCCACGGGCATGACCACGACTCATGGTTAGGCCCCACGAGTCGTTAGGTCAGTCGTGGGGTGGGAGAGTAAGAAAAGAGAAGGAGGGAGGCAATAAACGTAACAGGTGGACCCCACAAGTCGTAGTCAGTCACCACAATTCGGGGGGAGAGTCGTGAGCAGCAGGATGAAGCAAGGAAAGAATTAGAGGCAGTGCACCTAACGAGTGGTGACCACGAGTTGTAGTCACCAGGGACGAATTGTGAGGTCTTTCGTTACGTGCCCTGCAGGTTTGACTTCACGGGTCAAGCCATGAGTCGTGGCCACAAGGGACGACTCGTTAGGTCCCTCGTGGTGACCGCCCATAATTTCTAGGCAGTGCACCTCACTGGTGTGACCAGGAGTCGTGGTCACTAACCGTGACCCATTAGGTCACTCGTGGGGTCTGACAGTTAGCTTTTCCCTGCGATTTTCCTAAGGGTACTTCGGTAAATTCCTAACCTCCTAGATACTAAACCAAGTCATTTTGGGTTATTTTGAGGGGATTTAGAGGGGCAAAATGGTTTTCCCCCTCATTCCCACTCATCTTTAGAGAAATTCACCGTAAGCTTTCCTCTATAGAAGCTAAAAAAGACCCCAACTAACTCACTAGAACTCAAAATACCTAATACAAGCTAACAAAGGGTCCTCGAAGGATGAGGATTCACCAATCCTAACTGAGAGATGCTAACTCTAAGGACCTGGCTAACGACAGGATTGTACCTGAATGTCCGAGATTGTATCATGAAATGATACAACATAGAGTATGCGATCAGTATTTAGAATGTACTGAGTATGCAAAGTAAGTAAAAATGAACAGTTAAAATACATAAGAGTGCATAAGAGTAGGACAACATGATCATTAAGTAAATATCAAAATGTAAAGGGCTCAAGGTTTTCAAACCATTCATAATTTCAATCATAAATCATAGTCATAGGAGAAACTTTATAAAACATAAATTGAGCCAAAGTAACATAAACATAATCATGCATAAGTCATGAGGAACAATGGGAGGAATCGTCTTAACTGACACCATCATGAGAGAGCTTACATGATGCCCCACTATTTCGCCCAAGTGGTCAAGACCGTCCCAGGCTTACCAGGCAAGGGACGTGCAGTATGGTGATATCATAGGGATCCAATAATAAATGTATATACCTATAGTGGCACGTAATTCTAAGACCACGAGGTTTACCTGAATGCCGGCGTCTACTTGATGCTAGACACTACTCCAAAAAACATGCACATGAGGGCTCGTACGGTAATCATGAAATCATTCATTAAGTTCATGGCCAAATAAATAATAACATACTTGATCCCACTTGAAATAGATAATTAGCCTTGAATAAGGGCCCATGAGTTGGCCAAGAGTCATAAATCCATAAATCATGAGGACCATGCATACTTGTAAAAATTTATATACTTGATATTCATAAATTCATGAAGAGCACTTGAAAAGAAATCATAATATGAATCATAAATCATAGTTTACACTTAGTAAGATCAAAAATCATAATAGAATCATAACTTGACTTTTCATGATATTTGTATAATTGGGCATACTTTTCAAAAGTTTGAAATAATAATTTAATAATCAAAATGAGTGTACAATCTGTCCATAGATCTTATAACATATTTTAGAACATGAGAAAATTGGACCCATAGGCATATCCGTAGAGAATTTCATGAAATTGGGTTAAAACCTTAGAAGTTCTTAAAATCATACTTGAAATTTGGAATTCATAGATTTATGAGGGATTTAATAAGGTACAAGCATTCATAATCATAGATATATAAATTGAATCATGAGAAAACAGATTTCATGGAAGAACATGAAAGAATTCACCCACAAGAAGCTAAATCCTAAAATTCCAAAAGTTAGGGCATGGGAAGTGAGAATCATGAATACAACTTGAGGAGGGCGTGAAGGTGTTAGAAGCCCTTCACTCATAGACCTACATACCTGGGTTGATGATCCCTTGAATTTCCTTGAAGAGTCCAAGAAGATTTGAAGAGGTTGAAGAAGAGCCCTAGCTCATTTCTTGAGAGAAAATCCAACTATCGATCTTTTGGAGAGGGTGATCATTTTGGCTAGGTTAATCCCTTTAATATGACCTTATGGAAGCCTAAAACAATGTCATTTAGGAGTTAGAAGCATAGGAGTTTACCAAAATACCCCCAAACTGCCAGAAAAAGACCTGGAACTAGTAGTTCCAACGACCAACAGGAGGGGTCGTTGGTTGCTAGGACGGCCCATTTTGAGGTTCGTTGTTTGCCTGCTGCTGCTTCACTAAACTGCTCATAAATTTTTAATCCAAACTCTGATTGATGCAATGTCGGATGCGTTGGAAAGAAGACTCCAAAGGGATTCAATTTGAGATGCTTAATCACCTAAAAATATTTTGTACAATGGGAGCATGGTCGTTTGAAATTGAACCTTATAAGAACTTACACGAAAACTCAATCAGTAAGAAGGCTCTCAACTCAACTTTGTACTAGAGGCTCCTTATGACCTTAATTTTCATCCAATGCACTTCTTATACTTAAGGATTGATCTTAACAACTTGTTTCCATAATTCATTGGGTTCGGGTCTATCCATACACCTAGAATGGTTCCAAACTTAGCCCGAAATTTTCAACTAACTAGCAGAACCAACGACCCCTACAACGGGCCATGGTACCAAATAACAAATCGTTGGTTTCCCCATTCTTCCTTCTAAATTCTCTCAATATGCAACAACGACCACCTCCAACGACCCATCGCACACTACAAAGAACTGTATTGAGGTTCGTTGTTTGGTTTTGGTACTGTTTTATGTTGTTTTCTACTGTAAGCCTCAAGTCTGACCTAAGAAACTTTTTGGGATGTTACAATATCTCACCCTTGGGAATATTCATCATCGAATGTGGGTTAAGCATACTAAATAATTGGAGAAAGAACTTCAATCCCAAATACTGAACATCTGAAGCTGAAAACTGACGGAGTGGCTGACTCCGGATTGATACACGTGATTGAACTGAATTCAGGAAACATACATACATGCTGTGACATGAATGGAACTGTTATGCATGAACTTGACATAAAACTGAACAGAGTTCTAAGGATGAAATTTATACCTCCTGCTGGAACTAAGCTGGTATGAAAAGATGCGGGTATTTTGCCTTCATATTTGCTTTGGCTTCCCATGTAGCTCCCTCAACAAGTTGATTCATCCACAAAACTTTCACCGAGGCTACTTCCTTGTTATTCAACTTACGAAACTGATGATGAAGGATCTCAACTGGTACCTCCTCATAGGTAAGGTTGTTCTTCACCCCAATGTCCTTTACCAGAACCACTAAAGATGGATCTCCAATGCATTTCTTCTACAAGGACACATGAAACACTGGATGCATTGAAGCTAACTCTGCTGGTAGCTCCAACTCATAGGTTACCTTGCCAACACGTCTCACAACCCTATATGGACTAACATACTGGGGACTAAACTTCCCCTTCTTTTCGAATATTAAAGAATCGAGAAATCTCTACTTGCCTCGAAACTAAGATCAAGCATCAAATTACAAATTTGCCCTTCCGTAACCCTTCCAAATGATCAAAATCTGATCAAATACATATTCTACATAAGAAAATAAAATTATGGACACCCATATTGATATACTTCTATCCCGGTCCTAAAAAGTCAATCCAAAAGTCACCCCTGAGCCCTCAGGGGCAAAATTGGAATTTTATTTGAAAATCATGTTACCCGTCATGTAAAGAACTCAAATATGAAATTTCATCCAAAACAAAGATCAAATAAACTTTGAATTCATCAAAATACGACTTCTTAACTTTAGACTCAAAATCCTCAATTTTCTCCAATAAATTCACGGATAAAAATGAAAATCAACTGAAGAAATCATGGAGAAATACGAAAATAAGGATTAGATACTTACCCCCTTGTTAAATAGAAAAGAATGCCGTAAAAATCACTCAATTCCGGACTCTAGAACTCCAAATTTACCTAAAATACCAAATAAATACAGTCTGTGCAAAAATACACTATTCATGTATTTATATAGGGCTGCACCAACAACTTTAATTTTCACTAAAATGGTCATAACTTCATCATATGAACTCAAAATGCGAATTCTTTTTTCTATAATTCCTAAATAATGATAAGGTCCTACTCGTTCAATCAAAACACCATTTGGTGTTTGTTTGCCCAGTTAGACATCATTTTTGCTCATTCAAGAATTATTTCATCTATTGCAATAAAAACCCAATCTTGACTTATCGAAATTGCACCAAACTTTTCATATAACTCCTATATTTCATGCTAAGAATTTTTAAAGTATAGGAATAATTTTTCGATCTCCAATACTAAAAATGAACCTCTGAGTTGTCACATTTTATGCTTAAAGTCATGCTAAACACACAAAACATTCAAATCCACCTGAAACTCATCCAAAATCCTCCAGACACAAACCAAATATGCAATTTAATCGTAAAACACATTCTGGACCTGTTGGAATCATCAAATCACTGATATAAGGTTCTTTTGATCGAAAGTTGACCGTGATCAAACTTAGCTTCCGTAAAGCTCATAAATTCAACCAAAGGTTCAAATCATTCTTGAACACCTTCGGATCCATGAAAACTACCCAACTAAGTCATAAATCACTATTCGGAACTAACAGAGCTTTCAGAATCCTAATTCGAGCTCGTTAACCTGAAATGTTGACTTTGGTCAAACCTCTCAAACTTTAAACCTTCCAAAAACTGGAAATCTCATCCAATCTTCATTGGATCATCTCGGTAATAGTGGCATCCATCTTTGAAAGTCATAAATAACAAAATAAAGATATGAAAAGGTTCAATCCAGGGAAACAGATGAACAATCACAAAATTACCATGTGGGTTGTTACACTTTCAGGCTTGGCTAATAACTGCGCTTCCTGAACTTCTACATACCCGACACCTATGGAAGGGATAGGGAGTTATCCTGAACGTACATATTTTAACCATCATTTACATCATGGGGGAAAATTCATAGGGCTTAGTGTAAGGAAATTATGAGCACGAATCATTAAGGAGATCTAAGTTGAGCACACACCTGACCTGGCACAATCTTATGAGTCGGACATGTTGAGAGACACGAGTTAACATTCATAGCGAGTTTATGACATAAGGCCGAGACTTAGAGATTCATAGAGTAAGATTGGGATCTCTATCTGAAGCGGTTATTTAGATCCTGGGGGTCTATACATAAGATTGGATTGAGCGCAACTTTAACTGAGGATAAGAGAAATCATCTGAATCTATAGAAATTAGCATTCCCTAGCTATTAATGCTGAGACTCCTCCATTAGGACACTCAAAATCTGACTCGGCTCATAGAATTATCATCTCCCCTTAGCTTAAACTCATCGTTCTAAGGTTCCTGGATCTTTCTTAGGTGGGGCAAAACCACTAACTCGTGATTTTCCATTCGCCTCGAAGGCTATCACCAAGGCTTCATACGTATAACCATTCCATACCCTCCACAAAATAAATCTCATACTACAATGCAAAAAGGGATCTTTTACCTTATACAATAGTTCTTGGGACTAGAAACATGCAAGGTTCAATATGAAAACTTATAACATACCTGTGACTACATTTGAGGTTGGCTGCCACCTACACTAGGTAACCTGCTCTACTAAGGTGGGAGATTCGCCGGAGCTGCTGATTTGGTGGTTGAAGAACTGGCTCTACCATTTCCCTGCTTAGCCTATGGGCAATCCCTGTGCATGTTTATAGGCTTACCACACTTGAGACAAGCATCCCTTCCTATCAAACATTTTCCCGGATGGTTCCTACCACACCTTTGGCAAGCAGGCCAACTAGATGGGGCTGCTAAAGGGGTGAATGGGGCACGACCTCTCTGGCTATCCTGCTTGGCTGAAGGTAATCTCTGAGTTTTTGACTAGGTCGGCCACAATAGATGCAAACATCTGAAACCACCAAACACCTTCCTAGGTGGTTCTTTCCACAACGCCTGCAAACTGGATAAGTAATCTCCCTCACCCTGGGCTTGTTTCCCCAAACCTAGGCTAAAGACCTCTCCTGGGGTTGATAGTGACTCCCACTACTTTACCCTTGCTGGGAACTTTCCAAGTCTTTGGTATTAGGCTTTTTGTTTCTGTTTTCTCCCCCTTGAACTCTCCATCCATACTCAAACCACCAAACTTAGACGAACTCCTCGTGAAGGTTTGAACCCTAGTAGCTGCCGCCTCTCTGGTCGGATTCGCTGATGCGATAATCTACTGGTTAGGATGGATGGTCATGTCTTGTATCAACACTCTGAAAGCGATCCCAAGTTCTGCATCTGTAACTTGCTCGAACATGGATCCATTAGAGTTGGTGGGGCTGGCTGACTCCCGTTGTTTCTTTGAGGAGACATGTTTCTGCCGTATAACACGAGTTAGAGGAATGGAGAGAGTTGAACTCATAACACGAGGTAGAATTATGAATGAAGGGAAATTTCCTAAAATGTCACGTAGCCTCTTCATCATAAGTGTGGCGCGTTTCACACCCATGAAAAAGACTCTACTTAATGTGGCTTTCAAACACCCTAGGACACTTTAAAACCTAATGCTCTAATACCAAGTTTGTCATGATCCGAACATAGGCCCGTCTAGAGACACGGAATAAAGAGCCCCGAGAGGCTCCAAGTCAAACCATGGCATGAACATGACATCTAAAACTCAATATAATAATGCGGAAGTCTAACATACACAATAGCGTAAGTATGAAAATCTGATACATCGAATATTTGAATACATAACAACAATTTGAAACTGAAAATATACTATGTCTGATAAGCCTCTACATACTGACGAGTTGATGGGACAAGACCCCATCTAACTCACTAGAAATTGAAAATACAGAATACAAGCTAAAAAAGGGTCCTCGAAGGATGAGGAATCACCAACCCTAACTGAGAGAGGCTATTTCTGAGGACCTGACTAACGGCAGGACTGAACCTGAATTTTTGAGCCTGTATGATGAAATGATACAACATAGAGTATGCGGTCAGTACTTAGAATGTACTGAGTATGCAAGGTAAGTAAAAATGGACAGTTAAAATACATAAGAGTGCATAAGAGTAGGACAGCATGATCATGAAGTAAATATCATAATGTAAACATAAGGGCTCAAGGTTTTCAAACCATTCATAATTTCAATCATAAATCATAATCATAAGAGAAAGTTTATAAAGAATAACTTGAGCTTAAGTAACATAAACATAACCATGCATAAGTCATGAGGAATAATGGGAGGACTCGTCTTAATTGACACCATCATGAGAGAGTTTACATGATGCCCCACTATTTCGCCCAAGTGGTCAGGACCGTCCCAAGCTTACCAGGCAAGGGACGTGAAGTATGATGATATCATAGGGATCCAATAATAAATGTATATACCTACAGTGGCACGTAATTTTGAGACCACGGGGTTTACCAGAACGCCGGATCTACTCGGTGCTAGACACTGCTCCACATGCACATGAAGGCTCGTATAGTAATCGTGAAATCATTCATTAAGTTCATGGACAAATAAATAATAATATACTTAATTCCACTTAAAATACATGATTAGCCATGAACAAGGGCCCATGAGATGGCCAAGAGTCATAAATCCATAAATCATGAAAACCAT